>JAOEHQ010035316.1:0-12837 GCA_025447715.1 Asclepias incarnata | reverse complement strand
TAAAAATGCGCTCAAGCAACCTATCTTACTAATATAATAAGAATTAAGGGCCTATCTAAGCCCTATGGTTGTAAAGCTACAGCTCGAAAGCCGCCCTTACCTTCTATGTTTTTAGTAAAGGGCCTTTTCAATAAGGCTCGCGCTAGGCGCTCACGTTTTTTGGCTTCCCTAAAATAGCAGATTTTAAAGTTGGTAAAGACCCGCCCCTTGTTTCAGTCAGAATGAGTCCCCGGGACCCCGGGACATTGGCTTCCGCCAACAGTGAACTATTAAGGATCGCATCCCGCGCATATTCTACATTATAGCCTGCAACTAATTCAGCTTCCGCTTCTGGGAGATCAAACGGAGCTCGATTAGTTTCTGCTAGACAAGAAATAAAGAACATAACCAATACAGGGAACAAGGGAATACCGAACCATATCTGCTTTTGCGCCATGACAATCTCACTCAAATTACAAGAACCTACACATATTAGTACAGTATACCGGGGTCCCCGGCCAGAACCACACGTGCAAGTTTCCCTGCATGTGGCTCGTCCGTGCTTTTCTATTCCGCTTTGCCGCCTATTATATTAAGTTAAGAGAATAGGTCCCGTTCAAGCGGTCCGCCTTTATTCATCTATACCAGCTGCCACGCACGAGCCCATAGAAAGGATTTCAGCGCCCCTCTCTAGATAAGAAGCAGAACGCGCCATCACCTACAGCCCTTTCCTCTGCCGGGGACTTCCACGAAATGAAAACGGGCGGCATCGCCGTATGCTCCACTTTTGTTGCCCTGGTTTATATCCCGGAGTACTCCTATGGCCGATCTGTCACCCAACCTACTTTAACAACCTAAAGGCTTGGTCCCGTCCCGTTTGGAGAATGACCCCTTATGGCACGGCTTAGTCAGTTATTCTCGCAGTTCAGATAAGATTCGGACCGCCACTTCTCTGAAAACATGGTTCTTGCCCCCCTCTCTCCTCCCCCCTTTGAGCTCGTCCATTCGTTGGGTGATCCCTTGCTCTCACGTTCGAGTGTTTGCTCGTCGTTTAGGCCGGTGAGTGAGATTTCTGCTCATTGCAGTCACCTCCGGGCTTCTTCGCACCTGGATAGTACTAGGACCCTTGTGCCCCGGCCCTTGATCAGATAAAGCTGCCCGCCCTATGACCCACAACTCAAAATGAGCCTTGCGACGAGACGCGGACATTCCCCATGCTACGGTTCCCTCCGGTCCGTTCCCGGGTTGGGTTAGGGGAACATCCGAGCGATTTCCTTCGCGGATCCAAACGCGCTCACAAGGCGCACAATAAGAATAAGACCAATAGAGACTTCATAAGAGACCATTTGAGCTGCAGATCGTAATGCTCCTAGAAAGGCATATTTCGAATATAGAGGAGTGAAAGTTCCCAACAATCAATGACTTTTTAATTTCCTTATATGAACCGTACGAGCACGTCCTTTGTCACCCCCCACCGCGCTTACGGCTCTATACCCCAACCCAACTTGCTCTGGCCCCGGGTCCTTCCTTTCTATTCCTCGGTAAGCGGACCGTAGGAGCATGGGGGGGCGGTATCTGCTTTTGACTGATAGAAAGCATCTCTCTTTTGTCCCTCCTGACCGAACCCGCCAAAAAACAAAAATATAAATAGATAAAGTTTTTATTGCCGGGAGAGTTGCGTCGGAGACATCTTTATCTGAGGAGGAGGCTTCGTCGTCCGGCTCCTCATAAATGATGTTAGGATGGGCCGGCCCATCCTCGGAATCCTAAAAAAAAAAGAGAGGGAACAGAATCACTTTCTTTCAGTGACATATCTAATCAGACTGAATAGGATTTTAAGAGCTGTCACGATCATTCACATCTATTTCAGTAGGCAGGAAGGGCGCGGAAGCTACCGTTTCTAGAATAGAATAGAATGAAGCAAGCTAGCGACTCTCCTAGTAGCGAAGGAAAGGGGCATTCGGGAAGCGACTAGTCGCTTCTGGCGAAGCTTCTAGAAGGCCGACCACTACATAGAGAGATCCATATACCAGTCATGAGCGATAGCGAAGCCTAGAGAGGCGGAAGCAGTAGCTTCTAGGACGAAGCCGAGCCACTAGTGGAGTGGCCAAGGAGGCCTACTATACCGATACTGGATTAGTAACCGGTGAAATCCCAAAATAAAAATTTAAGTGAACTATTGAAGCTATCAGTGTGATTGATCAGACAAGTACCAAGGCTTTCGGTAGACTTCTTTCATTTCCGAATTTGCTTGCGACAAGTCCTAGCATTAGTATGAGTTCGTTGACCGCGTAAGGGTAATCCATCTTGATGACGAATTCCACGATAACAAGAAATAGAAATTAATCGTTCGATGTCTGCTCGTTCTCCCCTCTTCAATTCCCAATGAACAACATGATCTTGACCTATCATTTGTTCAATTTGGTCGATCTGATACTTAGTTAATTCTTTTATCTTTATGTTCCCACTGATACCTAATCGATAACAAACCATAATGGCTTTTTTAGGCCCAATTCCATCTATTTTTGTTAAGGCAATTCTGACTTGTTCATCGGCAACTAATCTAGCTCCTGAAATATATAACATTCTTGATCCTTCCTTTTACTAGTCTTCTCGGCTGGAATCAAAAAAGATTCTCCGCTCTGCTCCTACTCCTTCTTCTCCTTTAGGATAGGGTCGTCGTTGGTCCTTTTTTGCACTAAAAAACTAGTCAGAGCAACTAACTGTCTACGTACGAAATTTACGGAACAGGGATAAGAAAGCAGGCGGGATAAAAGAAGAGCGAGGTATAGTGAGAAAGCTCACCCCTGCCTTTAGACGATAAAGCCTTCTTTTACATCCCATCCCCTAGACAAATCAATAGGAAATGCTACAAGCCATTGTTGTTCTTTTGACGATGAACCACTCCGGTACAACAAGCTAAAGTGACCTCTACGCTTCGTCCCCGGTGCGTAGGGCCGATCCCCGTGTGCTAGAGGGAGGACCAGTTTGTGTTAAGCATATAGTTCTTGTCTTGTTTAGGCATTTGGTGCCCTCTCTGCCGGCCTGCTTAGTGGCAGAGCCACCTTCTTTGGGGTCAGTGAGGAGGACAGGACAATCCCCCACTCCGGCGGTTTCTTTCTTTCCAACCAGATTATACCCGGCCCGGTCCTATTTCAAACAAAAGAAGCAAAGAAGGGAAATCCTCGTAAAGGCAGCAAGGCGTGTCGCCTTCGAATTGAGTAGCGAGTCTTCTTTTTACTCTAAGGACGTTAGGGTATTTTCGTCCATACTCTTCTTGCTTCCCCACTTCCTTCTCCATAACAAAAAATCCAGCATTCAATCTTTAACCCAATCAATAAAATCAAAACCTTAAATCTTTAAATATACACTACGACCGTCGCCCCTCGAGAGCCATAACCACCAACCACCACTACCTTTACTTTTTCTGTTTTAACATGTCTCTCCCTTTCTAAAAAATAGTTCAACCACTTCTAACCACCACTAGGCATCACCGCCCCCGGTCACCGTTAACTCCAACCAACGCCACCACCACCGCTACTAACCACTAGCCACCGCCACATCCGATTACCACCGTTATATTCATACACATATGTAAATCTATTGAAACAAATCTATCACAAATCTATACACACAAATGAAGACAAATAAAAACACACCCAACACCGCCACGTCCATCTACCCCTTTTTTCCGGCAACCGCAAAACAGGAAGCACCATACAGCACCGTTACAAATCCATATGGGTTTTATTGGAAGAAGAAGAAGATATCTTTGGGGTTTGGTTTTGAACATCTCGTAAATGCGTCCGTGCGTGGTTTGGTTAAAGAATATGAATGTGTTAAATTAATTTAATGGATCCATCTTCCATTATAGTGATATAGAGATATAGAAAAGAGATATGAATTTGGATTTGGTGTTAGATAGGAAAAGAAAAAGTACTAAAAATAGAGATATGATCATGAAGCTACAGAGATATGAATGTGTTAATCTAATTTAATGGATCTCTCTTCCTTTACAATTTTCGTCCTTAAGTAGTTCATTTTTTCCACTTTTCATTCATAAAGGTGCAATTGGACAAAAATATCCTCACGTGTTTCTCACGTGGGCAACTTAAGGGAAGAAAAGTAGCATTAGACATTCTTATGTAGTGTTTTTGTCCCAAACTCTTCCTAACGGTGTTAACTTTTTTAAGTTAAGTTAAACACATGCAAGTTACGTGATAGACAATTTAACCATTTTCTTGCTTTGTCTATTTCTTTTCTCCCCATTGTTTATTTCCCCTTAACGTGATAGAAATACTAATTGCCGGCTACAAGTTACCACCGTCGTATTTGCTAGATTTACATGTATCAATCTTCTATTAGAAGATTGTTCCTATGCCTTAATCCTAAATCAGTATCACCTCTGGCCTCTCTTATTAATGCGAGTTCCACAAAACCCAAAGTCTCAACCACGGGACCCGCTTCACGAAAAGTTATGAAGTCCCCAGCCAATCAAATAGCGGTCATCTCTTATTGAGTTTTGAAGATTGGTGAACCAGACATGGAACCCGGTTAGCACAAAAGTAAAGTAAACTGAAACCAAGGCACCCGAGCCAAGCAAATCTATACACAGCTGAGTTGACTACTAGTGGGTACCCGAATACCAGAAATACCCCTCTACCTAACACGTAAGGAATGCATAAAGCAGTTAGCAGCATCATGATGATGGAGACCAGAATCTCGCGTAGTACCCAAAAACCTTGTAGTCTTGACTCTTGAGAAACCATCATATCTCACCCGCTCAAACTTTACTCGCCAGCTAATGGCAACACGTGATCCATCATTACTTATTTAGAAGTGCAAATGGAGAGCATAAAAAAGATGAAAATTAAACTGTAGAATAAGAATTGAAGCAATAAAATTAATACTTCACATATTCTACTCTCCTCATCAATTGAAGCGCGGTGCGACAACGGTGGTGGTGGTGGCGGCGAACGGTGGTGGACGCGGCGACGGGTGGTGGTGGCGAGTAGGGTAGGTAATTGATGTAAAAGGGGTAGTATACTTAGTCATTTTAAGAGTTAAGGGATAGATTGTGTAAATTAATTCATTAAAAGTATTATAGGTATCAATTGATCCAAGATCAATCGGTACCCCTTGCCTTTGAAACTTAGGGCTACACATGTGAAAACTTATTGGCGGGAGTTCGACTCCTAGCATGTGCAGTTTTAAGTGGATGTATCTTACAGGCGCAGGTCTCTTATGGGGTGGGATTGGTGATTACTAAAATGGTACCAGGGATCAAATTGTTCCTTTCGATTTACTCTTTTTTTAAGGGTATTATAGGTATATTAGTTAATTAAAAAAAAAAAAAGCTTTTGAAAAAAAGAGCATTTTTGGTTTTTTAATTCCTTGTTCTTAAAATGGGGGTGAAGGGGTTTGTCTTTTGTATAATAGTATAGAAGATATCCTCCATATTCTCTATTTTCACAAACATCCCCTCATAACACTTCATTAAATGTTGATCACTATTTGATATCATCTAATTAAAACTAATCATCACATAAATAATTAAAAACCATAACAATTCTAACATAAACATTACCAAAATCGACCCATTTAAAAGTAACTGGTTCAAAATTGCAATCATACAACAATCCAGCAAACAGTGCAACATTCTTGATCTGGGGTCATAATGATGTGATATCATAGAATCATTACCATAAATTGAAGGAAAGAGGTGTACTAACATCAATAACCTAAGACCACCACTCATAATTCAGAATAAACTTTCAAGCCGATGAATAAACTTTTGAAACCGAATATGCATAGACCAGCTTAAATAAATTGCAAGTGTGTGCATAGAAATTGATCCTATAACTTTTAAAAGTTTGGTGGTTTAACCAAGTCAACACAAATTTAGAGGATTAAATCATGGGGAAAAAATTTTTAAAGGGTTAAAACAACAAAACTTGAAACTTAAAAGGTTAAATCATTATTAACACTAGAATTTTAGAGGTTATATGCTTTAAAAATTGACTTTGCGAAACTTTCAACCTATTCCCGACCCGTTGAACCATTATAAACTGTTCATTTTTTAGCTATTGATTTTACCCATTTGAGGGTAAAAGACAACTCAAATCGACCCATTCACAAGTAAATGGGTCGAAACCGCCATATTTAGTCAAACATTATCTAGTGAGAGGTTATCAGACCATACCCCACGCAGAAGGCTGATAAATATTGATATTTGTAACATGAAAAGACTCCCTACAACCCAATGAATCAATGAGCTTCTCAATGGAGATGATGAAAAGAATTCTACTCTGAGTCATAGTTCCAAACATTCTTACAGTACAAACATCCAACCACCAGCCACACATGAGAGCAAAAACCCCTAACTCAATGACCAACGGAAAGGCAACCTTTGTCATCATCATTATATGTCTCATTAGTGGCGGATCTTGAAAGAAGTCACTGAGGGGGCCGAAAGTGACAGAGGGGGCCGAAAGTCACGGAATCCACAAAATAATACTAAGAGAAATAATTTTTCGAACGAACTACGGATAAAATAGCACTACGGAGTGAAAACCCCCGGGCCCTAAGATAGATCCGCCCTTGCATCTCATAGCTACTACAAACTGGTTGAAAAGTGAAGGGATTGTCTCGGCAATATAAGTAATACCATAAAACCTTACCATGGTAAAAGGCTCTCCTTTAGTGTATCTAATTAAAGCAATAACTCCAAGGTAAAAGATAACAAGTGAGAAAATTAAGGAAAATATAGCCAACAGCCCAACAGTAAGAGTTGTAACATCTGACAGCCCGTGATGCCCCAATGTCGTCCCTTTAAGAATATCTGCCGGAGCAGAAGATGATGTGACATTGTTTGCCGGCTCGACAAGTCTAGCAGAGTTTGCTTTTAACATCTTTGTAACGTGGCCAGGCATGTTGTTATCAGGGTTGCTTTCAGATGTCAAACTTGTGACCCCAGTCAGTACATTCTTTAATGTAATATTGGCCGAGGCAAGTTCTTGCTCGCTAAGAGCAACACCAGTTGACAACATGGGGGTGCTGACGGATGTAAAAGCCACGACAAATGATTAAGTATAAATCGTCCTAGGTGAAAAGGCACAAGGATTACAACCCCAAGGAATATTATGTTGCTAGCAAGAACCTGTAGATAAGAAAATGCAGAAAGAATTAGCATACAACTAATACCAATTCTAGGTCAACCAAAAGATTACAAGAATGTTGTTGGGTATTACTTTTTTTTTTTTTTTTTTTCCCCTTGAGCTCCACCGGCATCGTCACCATTACCCTAACCAATAAGAGTTCTATTGGCTTGAGCAGGTTGTCTTCGGCAACACGAGCACCATTTCTGTCTCCTTCGTCTTCTCTGTCACCCTCCTGCCCACCGATTTCTCGCAAAGGTCTAAAATAATACCACAAAATGTGTCCCCAAGAAAAATAAACACTATACTTGCAGATAACAGGAACCCATGAAGGCAATCGGTAAGAATAACTATAGTGGAGATGTGACTCAAGAACAGTCCCTGGGCTTCACCATAATTCCTAACAAATGAAATGCGCCATATCCAGAAAGTTATAAACGGTATGATTAGAAGCCATACAGAAAGCACGAAACTGAACCGCAGAAAGAGCCGCAACACTTGATATACTTTCATTGCCATCCCTACTACAAACTCCTGAAAAGGAAGCCTTGTAGACACATTCTCAGCATATACAGGTAAGAAAGAAAACGGGTGCTTTGCAAACCTAAAACAAGGTAAGAAAACTAGTGATAAGCACAAGCAAGAGCCAATAAATCCTACTAGCAATATTATGTCGAGCCAATAAAACAAGGCAACCTTAACAATGCCCACAAGAGTTATTTTTAAAGCGATATGTTTTTCATCTCAACTATCCAGATAACATATCCACTAGCAATTAATAATCACCAAATATACCTGTAAGTCTGTAACGCAAATTTCTCAAGACTCTCGCAAAACATGTGTCAAATAGCTAGTAATAAAAACTTACAGTACTTTCAAAACTACCTACCTAAAAAGAAGAAAACTTTTCATCTAGTACCAAAACTAGAACCTACTAAATCAACAATCTTGCCATATTCCATAGACATGATAAAACCTTCCCCTAACTCATATATCCTTAATCCTCTAGCCAAAGGGTCGGTTTGTCGGACAACCCTTAATCCTAAGTTCCTTTAGAACCCACACGACCCTCACCGAAGGACCAACGTACAGGCAATGAGCAGTTAGTGAAGCTGCCCGAGAATGAAACCAAGCTCAAACCCGAGACCTACATCTAGCAAAGTCCCTACTTTCAGAACGTATATATCCCTTAATTGGCTATATATCCCTAATAACTATGCAACATTTTCCTTAGGCAATTGCAATCTACTTATTACTAATCATATAAAAACGTTACTGCAACACGAAAACCAAATAATTCAAAATCAGTCAATTACACACACACACAAAAACCAAATAATTCAAAATCAGTCAATTACACACACACACACAAACACGAATCCGAAAACGGAAACCTCACAGTTTCGAGCGTTGCTGTGATTAAGCCATTGAAGAAGGCAATCCTGATGAACAAACTTAATACATGGGTTGAATCTGGGTCAAAATGGGTTTGATGTAATGCTTTCATGTGGCTTGATTGTGGGTCAAATGAGTTGTTTTGGGTCAAATGGGCAGACAGGTTTGCAAGAGAAATGGATTGATTTTAGTTCAAACGAGTCAAATTGGTTGATATTAATTATAATTAAATTAATTTAAAAAACCTGACAACCCAATAAGCCAACCCGGACCCGGTCTAGAAAAAATTGGATTGGTAGGGTCGAGAATACCCAACCCAAACCTCATTTTTTTTTAGGTCGCTTTTAAGTCGGGTTTCAAGTTAGATCGAATATTGACGGCCCTAGTTGGAAGTTGTGACAACGGATCAATGGCGGAGCCAATGAACAACAAGGGTGTTCACCGCCCCACCCTCAACCCATGTTTGTAACTTGTAAGTGATTTTTTCTCTATCTTTTTTTTTTTTTTACAATTTTCATTAGTTCCCTCAAGTTAAATATTGTAGGGATTTAAAATAAAGCTTCCTTGTGTTTTAATGGAAGTTATACAAACGGATGTAAAGGGTGATGAAGAAGACGGCCCAAAGGAGATAACTTTTAGGTTTTAATTACTGTTTGACACCTTTTATTTTTTAAGACTTTCATTTTTGTCTTCTATTTTATAATTTATCATTTAAGCTATAACTTTGAATAAGTAATAGTTACCAACCATCCTTACAGAAACTACAGTACACTATCGGTATGTTTAGAAAAAAAATTTAGGCCCCCTACCTCGTAAGTTTCTGAATCCGCCACTGCAACGGAAATCCGAAGCTAAAGTGAGTGCTTGTGACTACATGGTGTCTTTGGAAATCAAGAATAGAATTCGTGCATAACTCTCAAAAGAAGCACCCCGAACAGATTTTTGAGGACGTGTAAGCATAAAGCATTAACATACTTATGGATTCGTTACAGAACGAACAAGGTGGGAGCAAATTGGAATTGTTGGTGTAATTTTAGCTCACTTATGTAATTCTTAGCTCTTTGAGTGGTGTTTTTTGTTTTCTCCTAGTGCGTTTCATGTTTTTATTAATTGTATTCCTTTCTAGTGCTTTGCTAGCCTTCAATGATATCCTACTGTTGCTGTTCAACAAAAAATATTTACCAGCATTTATTTAGGAAAATGATTAATATAATTATTACTGCTATGTTGTTAATTGTTTAAAAACTTTTATATCGTTTTAAAATTAATTTATATACTAATTTAATATACTATATATATGATGTTGCTAAATTGTTTCGCCATATATAAACACAATTATTAGTATTGATATTTGGAGCTTATGGAGAGCGAGAAATGAAGCAACCCACAATAAGATTTCTCTATTACCTAAAATGATTTTCGAAGAAATTCACTCATTGGTGTGTTTGTGGATCTTAAATAGAGCTAAGTATGATTGGGATAGCTCGTGTAACAGACCTAGTATTTCCTAAATCGTTTTTTGTTTTGATAAACTTTCTTTTTGTAATTTTAAGTTGCTAGCTCCTTGCTAGTGTTACATTATTATTATTTTTTTTAATAATATATTCTACCATTGCTGTTAAAAAAAAAATATAAACAAAACAACATTTTTGGGTTATAGAACTTACGAAATTATTTGGTATCGCTTGGTATATCTTGCACTAGCTACACATACATAAGAATTACATGTTTTAAACATTGAAGACCTTAAAATTGAAAACTCTCAAAAAACATTGATCCGAAACACATAAAAACGTAGTAAATTAATATGATATATACGTTTTTTTTGAAGAGTGTGAATTTGAATTATTTGTTTGTAGATTTCATGCAAACCAATGGCAATAGTTGTATTGCCAAATTTTAGTGAGGGGCAAGGGAACAATCAACTCAGGAATATAGAGATTTTGATTTGTGTTGGTGTTTATATCAACATGAAATGAACATAAGACCCAACACCATATATTTACCCATTTGTCATGGTTAAATTATTTTACTTAAAATACTATACATACCCTTTTACAAATTTAGTCTATGTTCATTTAACTTTGACCCGTTTATAAAAATTAGCCTTGAATAGGTTAAATGTGACTGTTTCCATATGTTGGATACTTGGATTAAGGGCCTCGTTCTGCCAAATTATAAAAGACTTTTGATGTTCAATCAACTATTTTTATTAAGTGTTTACTAATCTATGAAGAAATTAAATCGGTGTTTTTTATGGATTACAAATAGAACGAATAAGTTGGTAAATGATTGACATAAATGGTGTGATTTTACGTCTTTATTGTGAATTCTGTTTTCCTTTTCTAGAATATGTAAAAACTATCCTGCTAGGTAAATATAAGGTTGTCATATACCTAATCTTAGATATTAAAAACATAGAGCCCAAATCATATATCTATTTTATAAATAAAAAAAATTAAAAAGTTAGTATATAAGGAGATCAATACCTAAGCTTAGGTATGAGACATCTTTATATTCATTTTTGTAATATATACATATATATTTGTGAAGTGTTTACTAATCCCAACGGGATTGTTTAGTTTTAGTCTTTTAGAAGTTTGTCAAGAGAATAATGTGTGTAAGTTTCCATGTTGTGAACTCCAATAAATTGATTTAGTATGAAACTGAGAATAATATGTGTGTTCATTTAACTTTGACCCGTTTATAAAAATTAGCCTTGTATAGGTTAAATTTGACTGTTTCCCGAGTTTACCATATATTTTGTTTTTTCTTTTTGTAGTTTTGCCGGGTTTTATTTTATAGTTTGAGGCGATTTTTGGTATTGTGAACGATGAACAACATCGATCATTACATACTTTAAGTGCTTGATAAAATGTAAAAGTATATGTATAAAAAGTTAAAATTACATAGTTTGTTGAAAATATAAAGTTTTTACTTATATCTTTGTTTTAATACATTGATTTATAATTGGTACCAGTTATATCTTTATCTTTACTCCTTTATAAAAATTCTAGGCCCCCTATTTTTGGAAATGTTGGAAAAAAAGGGAGATGCGAATGTACGAAATTGCCCTTCATTATTTTATTTTGCCTACCACCATCTTTTTAATTTGTCAGCCTCCACCCATCCAATTTATTTTTTATCACACTCTCTCTCTCTCAGAAACACACAAACGAACCACAAAACGCTCTCAAAAAATTCCTCACCACCACCGTCAACGCACGGGTATCTGACGCCTGTAAATTGTATCCGCAGCAACGCGCAGGTACCATGCTATAAAGGTTTGTATTTGGTCTACCTTTTATATTACTTATAATTTCAGATGTTAAAATATAGTAAATTTAGAACAAATCAAATGAATTATAATGTGATACAAATATACATTCCAAATTTAATTGGCTGCAAAAAATTTATTTACATGGACCAAGTAAAAAAATGAATGAGGTTTTTCATATTCAAGTTCTTTGGGGGGACGAGTCTTTGAATGTTTAACCCAAGTATCTTCGTGATTGTTTCCAAACATATTTCCAAACACATGAGATGTTTACGTAGCAAGATTCGACCATGAGACCTCTTGTTAGGTTACCAGAACGCTTGACCGCTAAGCCACATTAATAGTTTTTACAACGACCAAGTCTTTGTGATAATTCTTACAAACATTTTAAACAGAAGTATGCAAATACATATGACATATATGTATGTGGAATAAAAGGAGAAATTATCATATATCCCCTTCTTAAACTACTTTAATATCATATATATATATATATACCCAAAATACAAGTTTCAATACATCATGTACAATGGTTTTCAAGCACACACTTTGGGTCTATATGATATTTAGAAGTTTAGGAAGAGTATATATGAAATTCACTATAAAAAGAGAACATATATATGAAATTCACTCAAAAAAGTTTAATTTGTGTGAAATTTTAACATTTTCTTGAGTTTTTAGTTTTGTACGATGATTTCTCAATTTTTTTTATGACTTTTGATTTTTTTTTTCCCCTGATATTTAGTGTTGTTCAACAATCACCAATGCAATTGATACCAGCGTTAGAAGTATAACAGACGATAATATGTCATTTTTTAATGGAACTGAAATACTTCTTATCAAGTAAAGTGATTATGATATACAATATGTTAAAAATGTTTAATTTTATTTTAGTAATAAATGTCCATATATTAGATAATTAGGCATGTATATTAGATAACTAGATTAAACTCGTACGATGTACGGGGCTGATTGAGAACGTAAATAAAAAGTAATTGATAGTTACAGTATTATTCATAGTTTATGATA
>JAOEHQ010035305.1:0-12839 GCA_025447715.1 Asclepias incarnata | reverse complement strand
AAGATGTGATAACAAGCCATCATTGCTTCATGCTTTTCAAATGTTTATGTTTTCCTTCTCTTTATCTTAATCTTGAAGCCCATTTATGTAATGAATAATGATAGATTATGCACTTGTTTATTTTTTTACGTCAAATTTCATGCTTCTTTTTTTCTTGATAAACAAAAATAACCGTTAATTACATATTTATTACTTAATACATACAGACATCATTTATTCATTCAGTCACTTAATACACTAAACACTTAATACATTCAGTAACTTAATACACTCAACTTTTATGTGTATTAAGTGTTGAGTGTATTACGTATTGTATTTGTGTCTAAATTTGTGTTACAAACACCTTGGTTTATGTCCATAAACATAAGGGATTCCTAGTAGTCAGGATATAATTTGTTGAATTGGGTTCACTTGGATTTACAGGCTATTTAGGCCGTTCCCTATGCATGGTCGTCATTATCTCATCATGCTTGTCGTGAGATGCCAACATTGGCACAGGCTCGTCATAACATGTCATCGTCGAACTTTGTCTTATTTTCGAAAGGGTTGGACGAACCAAGTGGGTCCAAGGTGTGGGGCCTAAACCGTTAATGTGTGTATGAGTTTATTTGTTTGAATTTGAGGATGAGAAGAGAGCACTACTAGAAAATCCCGGATTATCGACGGATTTTCGACATCCAAAATTTCCGTCCCAAATTCCCGACGGATTTTAGACAGACAACCAAATAAATCATTTCAAAGAGATTTACGACGGATTAGGAACAGATTAGCTACGACAAGAAATCCGTCGGCAATCCGTCCCTAAATATCACTTTTCCCGACAGATTTACAACGGATCGTTTAATAACAATAATATAATTTCAAAAGAATATCAATATAATATTTCTGTCCCAAATCCGTCCCTAAATATAAATTTTACCGACAGATTTGCGACGGACCCTTTTAATAATAAAAATAAATTTTCAAAAAAAATCAAAATAATACTTCCGTCCCTAAATATAAATTTTACCGACAGATTTGTGACGGACCCTTTTAATAATATAAATAAAATTTCAAAAAAAATCAAAATAATACTTATGTCCCATATCCGTCCCTAAATATAAATTTTACCAACAGATTTGCGACATACCCTTTTAATAATAATAATAATATTTAAAAATCATCAATATACTAAATCCGTCCCAAATCCGTTACTAAATATAATTAGAAATGATATAAAAATTAAAGGCCGTCACTAATCCGTCGGTAATTTTAAGAATTAGGGACGGATTAGGGACGGCCTATTACGTAATTGATAAGTCATAAATTATATATATTTAATTAGACTTATTTGCACATTTTATATATAAATATTACGAAATATAATGTTTTTTGCACTTATTATTTGCATAAGAGTTTTTGTAGGTTGCAATGGAATTTGAGGTTAAAATGCTTGGAAAATGACGAATTAGCGATGTTTCACCGGTTTTGACCATAACTTCTTCATCCGATAAATATAATGGAGGCTACTGTGATCCAAACCCCAACACACATTTATTTGGGTTAATTAAATTTTTGGGAATGGTTCCTTTGGGCCGTGCACTTACAGTCCAACCAGAAGAAAAAAAAAAGGGGGCATAGAACTAACAAAGCCCATTTTCCTTTCTTTGTTGCTTTGTGGCTAACAACTGGGGGACCAATAACCACCTACCTGCATTGAAACAGAGAGAAAGAAACTTCATCATCTCACCACCAAATATGCATCCATTTGATATGATCATGTGAACAAACCTGGTTCTAAAATTGATGAGATTAAAGGTCAAAAATGGAAGCATGCATCTAGAAACAACAAATCCATGTGCTTTTCATTTTCAAAAATGGACGCAGACATCTAGAAACGGAGCAAGGTTTTCAACTCTCTACAGTTCATCTTTTGAAATTTGAGGTGTCTTAATACTGTTCGGCATAGCAAGCATTTGAAATATCAATCTTATGTCGGGGCATTAATAACGGTAGTTGGCTACAATTGGCTATAAATAGAAGTAGCGGGAGAACCATTCAAAGTGTGCTTGAATGCCTGAGAAGCCAACGGATACTCTACTTGGAGAGACCATTCTCTACTGGTTTTCTCTAAATTTCAGGCAACAACAACAGTTTCATATCATCACTCAAATATTTTGTAATCTTTTTCTTAGTTTGTAAGAAACTTTCAAAATGATTATATAAATTAATATATAAATAACATAAATAGTAAATGATTAAAATGAAAATGATTATATAAAAATATATATAAATAATATATAATTATTAAATGATAAGGTAAATGAGTAATGCTAATTATGATAATGTTTAAAAATTCAAAATTTAAGACATAAGCCAAATGCTTTATAATGTAGTATAGATAAAACACCTTATTTATAATTTGGTTACAAAAATAAACACATTTTACTCAAATGTTAACTATTTTACTTTATCGGATATACTAAAAATAAATTTAAGACCTGCATTTTACGCGGGATCTAAATCTATTATTATTTTATTATTCAAGTGAAAAATGAAAAACTAAAAAACATATTCAAATTATTTTTATTATTATACAAAATACAAAATGAAAATATAACAGTTTGAAAGATGGTTTGTCCCCTTTGTTGCTAACGTCATTCAAATCCTCTTTTCATCTTCCCCTAGGGTTTTCACAATCCAATCAAAAATCATCAAAAGAGACACAGAAATCAAAGAAGACGACGGTTATATTTATATCGATAATAATTTAAGTTTTTATATATATATATATATATAGATACAGACCTATACACACATATATATAAATCACATGAATGGAATCCTCATGCTTAGATGATCTCAATACCTTATCATCTTCATCTTTACCTTCTCAAATCCATCAAAAGTATGTCACCTTTACCTTCTTAAATTTTTTAAATTTCATTTCCTCAATTATATATATTTATTTTTTAATTTTCAATTGTATAAATAATAATTTTCATTGTTAATTGGTTGATCTTATTTATTTGTTGTTACATTTTGGTATTTTAGTAGAAGTATTTATCTTAATTCTGAAATGAGGTCTTTTATTTATTTATTTTTGCTTGTTGGACTGTAAATTCTTTAATAATTTAAATATGTATATATACGCACGTATATAACCGGGTAAATGGAGAGGGGTAATGTTTACGTTACACAGGGAAAGTCGAGCGGCGGCCCAAATGATATTTCCATGGCCGTTTCCTACTCAAATGTAGAGTCTGGGGGACCTCTTGTGCGCGAGACTGCATGATAACTGACGCCAAAACTACATAATCAGACTAGTTATGCTCTGTAACTTTGTATTGTTTTTCCATATTTTGTCATACATTGTAAAAACTGAAGATCACAGTCTCTGGTTGTGTTGTGTTGTGTTGTGTTGCAGCTCGATTTTTACATTACTGGTTGGCTATTGTTTTATTCTTTGTATAGGTTGTTACTTGTTAGTGTTGAAAGGTTTTGAATTTGTGCCGTAATGCAAAAATGAAAGGGATTGGTGGGTGTTATATGTTGATATTAGCAGGGAATGTTTACTTGTCTGACATGGGATTTTTTCTTAGTGATAGAAATGTGCTTCATTTGCTAGCAAGGAGAGAGATAGCTTCTAGAACTACAAAGTGCTTACCGAAAAGGCAGCGGGGAGGGGTTTCTAATCGCAAGTGTCAGTCATCTGTTAAACCCGAATTTGAAAGAGCGAGGAACTCAAGACGTGAACTTCTTTCATGGTAGTTCTGTAATTTTTTTTATCATATCATGATGCGTTTGAATAAAAAAGTGAACTTTTTTCAAGGGTTTTACCTGATACCTGTTTCTATGGCTCCAGGGTGGAAGCTGAGTCTTTGCGGTGTTTATCAGCTAAATATTGTCCTTTGGTGCCTTCTCCAAGGTCAACAATTGCAGCAGCCTTTAGTGCAGATGGGAAAATCCTTGCATCTACTCAGTATGTTACCAAAATCTGTGGCCTTGTTGTAGATTTTCCTTATTGTACTTATTTAAGTCATTTTTTTGATTGGCAGTGGTGATCATACCGTTAAAATAATTGACTGCCAAACCGGAAAATGTGAAAAGGTGCTGAGTGGTCATCGAAGAACTCCATGGGTGGTAAGATATAGATGCTTTAGTCACTATGGTCTTTCTGCTGCTAAGCTCATTGTATTATTCAACCGTAATAATATTGATGCATAAGATGCTGAAATGAAAAAGAACTCATTGGGGAACAACATTGTTTTTCAATTTAATAGATGCGTTATTGCATGATAGCTCTTTATTTGTAAGGGAAGTTAGAAACAGTAATTTTATTTAGTTTCTCTGCTTTCACATACAAGCTAAAGGTACAGGAGTGAGAACTGCTGTATTCTTTCTGTTTAGCCGCTCATTTAGAACTTCAATAGTTAAATGATTAGTTTACTTTGGAAAATTGTTGGATGTGGATCTAAGAGGGCCATTAATCACCTCCCATGGTTGAAAGAAAGTCCTGTATTCTGTTAGTGTGCTAATTGTGCTTTACAGGTTAGATTCCACCCACTGCGTCCAGAAATACTTGCGAGTGGAAGCTTGGATCATGAAGTTCGACTATGGAATGCAAATACATCGGAATGCCTAGGGTCTCGTGATTTTTGTAATTACTTAGCACATTATTTATCTTTTATTCTAAGAATTTTATTTTATTTTGTTAAAAGAACCGTCTTTCTAATTGAAGTGTACCATCTTTCTAATTGAAGTATCATTCATCAAAGAGCTTAACCTACTTATTGGTGTATTACGACATAAGTTATGCACGAAAAACAACTATACATGTGCATAAGCACTTATTATTACATCTGCATGTTTGCTTTGTTGCAGACCGTCCTATTGCTTCCATCGCCTTCCATGCTGAAGGAGAACTTCTTGCAGTTGCTGCAGGCCATAAGGTGTTATACTAACTTACTGTTTCATTTTTGTTGTCTCTCACCTTGTTTAAGATAAAGGTGGCAAAATAGGCAGGTTTGGGCAATAAATCAGAATGGGTTTGATCAAAATGCATTAGGTCGGGCTGACCCGAAAGGCTCTTTGTCCATTATTGTTGAACTCTTTATTAATAATTTATGTTTTAAGTAGGTTTACAAGAGGTATATTTTATTATAATAGTCTTATCCATAAAACAGAGTTATTTTTGATCAAATATATGTTTAAGGTGACTTGTCACCAGTTTGAGTTGTTTCCTTGTAATTCTTCAAGCTAATTTTTCATAGCATCCTTATGACACGTTAGAGATAAAATGTAAACCAAATTGACCCGTTCATAGGTCAATCATAAATGGGCCGACATCGTTAGCGCTAGTATAAACTTTTTTTTTTGGCTAGTTATTTATGACCTAGACCTTGTATTGTATTGTGATACTTCCCATTTCATTAATATTGACAACAACTTTATATTTCCAGTTGTATTTATGGCATTACAATAATAAAGAGACTTTGTCACCTGCTATTGTATTGAGGACAAGACGTTCTCTTCGTGCTGTGCACTTCCATCCACATTCTGCTCCGTTTTTGTTAACTGCTGAGGTAAGATTCTTTTGATTAGAATTGGGAAATTGATTGGTTTGGGTAGGCTGGGTAACCAGTCAAGTTTGGTTTGGGTCAAAACAGGTAATCTTTACCGTTGGTTCGGGTGGCCCAAAACACTTTATTTGTTAACTATAGAAATGTGTTCTGAACGATAAATGAATTGAAGATGATCACAAAACTTGTATTGATATAATCAATCTAATTTACGAATAGGATAAATGCAAAAAAATAGAAATGAACTTTGGTCGAATTACCATTTATAGAAACGATTTACCAAAATTATCATTCATAGAGATCAACTCTCATTTATTGTACCAAAATACGTTACCATTATTAGAAATCAAATCTTTAGATTTTGATTTCTAATAAAAATAATTTTGGTAGATCGTTTCTACTTTGGTACAATAAATGAGAGTTGATTTCTGTGAATGGTTATTTTGGTAGATCTTTTCTATAAATGGTAATTCGACCAAAGTTCGTTTCTATTTTATGCATTTATATCTTTGGAATAAAATGATGATTCTGGGCATCAAAAGTATGTGTTGGGAACTTTTGGTGTGTTTTCATTTTGGCGAATTTTTTCGATTGTACTCACTTGACACTTCCGAGGTAAAACGTAACCCAAATCAACCCATCAAGAATAGACAGCTCAAAATTGTGACCTCTACTTTGGACAGCTTTGTGTCTATTTGAGGTCTTGCCATGCACCCATTATTTGACTAATTTGCAGGTCAATGATCTTGACTCTCCGGATTCTGCCATGGCACCCGCAACATCTCTAGGCTATTTGCATTATCCCCCTCCTGCTGTATATATGGGAAACATGCATTCCATAGACCGTCTAAGTTTAGCTGCGGAGCTACCATTGATGCCTGTACCTCGCTTTTGCTCTCCTCCTTATGTAAATGCCAATCCAAGAGCACACCTACAGATTGCCAGTAGACCCATTGAGGATGTCAACAGTCAGTTAGAATCTTCCGATAGACTTCAAGTTCTTGCAAATGCCACAGAACTGTATGAGCAGATGATGGCTTCTTCTGTTCCTCCATCTACTAATGATACAGAAGTTGATAATTTATCGAATCCATATCCTGGTGAAACACAAACTTCTTTACCTACAACTGCTATGGATGTCACTGAAAATGGTGCCTCTAATATGGATATATCTGCTAGTGGAAGTAATCCTGAACCAATGTCTAGTCAGATAGTCCAGCCTACGGGCGAGGTTAGGCAAGATCTTCTTAGAGATCGTGTATGTTGGGAGCTACCTTTCATGCAAGGATGGTTGGTTGGTCAAAGTCAAGCTGGCACCTCATTGACTACATTGCCACCAGGGCCAGCCACCTTTAATATGGAGGTTCCAGAGGGTTCATTGGTTATGCCATATGGTTCAAATCAACTGCCTCCACAAGCACCCACTTTGCGAGATCTGTCTTCAAATGGTGCTTCTACTTCTGCTTCACAATATAGGTTAAATGCTATGGCTAATGAGCCGAATGAAGGGGGTGATTCTTTCCCCATTATTAGTCGAATACAGTCTCAGCTCTCTGCTTCGTTGACTGCTTCTGCGGCTGCTGAATTGCCTTGCACTGTGAAGCTAAGAATATGGCCTCATGATTTTAAAAATCCCTGTGCGTCTCTGAAGGCTGACCGATGCCGTTTAACGATACCACATGCAGTACTTTGTAGGCAAGACTCTTACTGCCGTATCTTAGATTTGGTCTAGTTTGTGATGGAAATGACATAATATGCTTTTCCGAGAGGTGGTAGTGGTATTGTTAACCCGTTTACATGGATATGATAAAAAGGTTGCCGGGTTTGCCTAAATATTGTTTTTGAACCATAGGCACAGGTATTACAGGTTTTGACATGAACCTGGTTTTTATCCGTTATCCAACCCACCATTTTGCCACCTCTAGTCTATTTTGCCACATAACATATTTTCCCTTAGCTACACTAGAGTGTTCCCATCAAGCCACAAGTTATAAATAGTATTACTACCTGATGAGAACGTTGAAAATGTTTGAGCAGGAGTTTATTTGTTGAATGTTAAAAATAACTCCAAGCAATGGAGATATATTTTAATATTTTTGACATCACCATATAGAAACTGTTATTGTAAAAATCAAGCAATTAACTTGCATTTGTTACAATAAACTGTTATTGTTCTGACACAAAGTATATATGACTTTAAGATTTGGCTTTTGGTCGTTAAAGTGTATTAACTATTTCTGGTTTGGTTTGACTACAGTGAAATGGGGGCCCACTTTTCACCTTGTGGGCGATATCTAGCTGTTTGTGTTGCATGTGTTCTTCCTCAGTTTGAAGTTGATCCCGGGGTACCAAACCAATTTCATCAAGAAAGGGCCGGGACATCTCCAACCAGACATCCAATTTCAGCTCGCCAAGTGATGTATGAACTTCGGATATATTCACTTGAGGAGGCAACGTAAAGTTTCAATTCCCTTATGTATTTATGATTTCTGCTAAAGGTGGCAGAATGGGAGGGTTGAGTTATGGGTCAAAATTAGCGTGGTTGAGTTGATCTTTACTTGTTTTCTAATCCAAACTTATCGTTCTTTTATGGACAGTTGGCTTGTCAAATGTGATTAGTAAAGTTAAGTTATCTATATAATAATCTGGTTCTCTGATTGTAATGGTTAGGGGATTTAGGAGATTTTATGACTTTATCCATAAAAATATTTGGTCGACTTTTTTTCTTCTTCTTCCAGTTAAGCCAGTTCTCTTATATGGTACACGGCTGACTTGATAGAGATAAATCATAACCAAAATTGACTCATTCTTTTTGAACATGGTCAAAGTTACCACCTTCGATTTCTGCATTAATGGCTTTATGTAATCAGTTTTTTAAAATGTTAATTTTAATAAACTGATGTAGATTTGGTTCGGTGCTTATTTCGAGACCCATTAGAGCAGCTCATTGTTTAACATCCATCCAGGTTAGTTTCTTTCTAGCTTACTAGATTTTTGTCCCGTGTATACACACAAGTTGGTTAAATTTATTACTCGACTTTTTAAATTATTTTATGTATAACAATATTCCCGATCTATACACTCCTCACAAATTAGTTAAGGTATACTTTTTTTTAATTTAATCCAATGCGCGCGCACACACACACACACTAGCATTATACCTGCGCGATGTGGCAGCGACAAACATCTAATAATTTCTCGATTTATTTGGACCTCGATGATTTATCTGATACTACTATGAGTCGATAAAAATGATATTTTTGTATAGTTTTAATGTAATTTTAGTCTTTTAGAGTTTAGCTTGTTAGAATTACAAATCATTTCTATGTAAAAAGATTCATGACTATTATTCAAAAGCAAAAAAATGAGTATGTTTAAATTGGTATTTAGGTTAATATTATTTCTAAAATAAGTCTACTATTAGTTTTGATGACTTTTGAGGGACATATATGTCATTTTCAAATTCCAATCTTGAATTTTAAGTAATTTTTAAAAAATAAAATAGCCTAAATGCTTTATAAGTAGGTATATATATGCCCAAATAGTGTTAATTTAATATGGTTAACAATTTCAATATTTTGATGTGAATTGATATTCTCGAGTAATTCGATTTGATACATATTAGATAGAGTGATGGCACTATGGATTAAAGATGACAGTAATTCGTTCAAAAGTTTATGTCACTTAATCGATATATCGATTTACATTCAATATAGGAGTACAATATTGATACTAATTAAATGATATATTTGAAATATTTATGTAACTTGAGTTTTGAAATTTATTGTTTGTATTGCATTTATTTGAAAATAAAGTTAAGGGATGTATGTGTGTTTATTTAAAAGTGCAGATTAGTTTTGATGTTTTATGTAAGGTTATTAATAATTTGTTGGAGATTTTTCAGCTAAATGGTGGATTTTTCTTTTATGGTTGATTAATGAGATTTATTTTCCAAGGCTAGAAAGTGTAATATTTTAATTTAATTTAATTAAAAGTAAGTGAGATTTTTTCTCCAATTGAAGGCTAGAACATGTTCCTATTGGTCAATAGTAAGTTTTTATCATATTCCTTTTCTTAATATATTATTAAGATATCTGAATAACTTCCATTGAGCAGATAAACTTATATTAACTTCTAAATTAGTCTGATGGAGGTGTTTGATTGACAATCCTGAATGGTAAGTGTTGGATAGTCTTATCACATCTCAAATTTTTAACAGTATGGAGCTTATGGTACATTGTATTTTGATGTACAGTCATAGATTCCCAAATCTTGGCAAATAGTTATCAAAATCTATTTCTATTTGATTATATCAAAATTTAATAGTTATTAGTTCGATTGGAAATTAGATGTATCCTCATTCACTGCTATAGCTATACGTAACAAACCATCAAGAGAAGAAAACAGTCAGCCTAAATGAATTCGTCAAAAAAACATATAAGAAAGTTATATTGTAAATAAAGCAACAAATAAAAAAGAGTGTTCGTTTAAATGATACTTATTTATTTTATTTTTCTGCAGTTCTCACCCACCTCTGAGCACCTATTGCTTGCTTATGGTCGACGTCACAGTTCCCTCCTGAAAAGCATTGTTATTAATGGAGATACCTCAGTATCAATATACACCGTTTTAGAGGCAAGTTCTTTATTTTGCTAGTCAGCATCCATTCTCTCTTCAGGTCTTCTCATTGCAGGATATAATACCACTTCAGAACTAAGATATGAGTAACATTGTTCATGAATTATTTTTTTTGTACGTTTATGGCCTCCATTTATATTTAAAAAGTAATTCACCTTTTTTGTGTGTATGGCTCCACTGGCATAGAATTGTGAAATGTTCTATTTGGAAAACTTTGATATATGTATTCAAAGTAGAAAGACCAAATAACAGATTATCCTGGTAGTTGATGTCATCAGAAGACAAACGTATGACACACACACACACAAATAAATAAATGATAGGTTCATATTCAGATAGCTAGTGTCAGATGAGATTAAAAAGATAATCATGTGCGATAAAAAGAGTGATCATGTGTAGTTTATCATATTATCTTGAGATCTTTGGATATACTTTAACATTCAACCAAAGATACAGTTTACATGTTCTTCATGAGCTTTTATAATATTTTTAATTACATCTTTGCAACTTTGGAGTTCAGGTATATAGAGTTTCAGATATGGAACTTGTGAGTGTCCTTCCAAGTGCAGAAGATGAGGTGAACGTAGCTTGCTTCCACCCTCTTGCTGGAGGAGGTCTTGTTTATGGGACCAAGGTCTAGCTGTTGGTCATTAGCTGCTTTCGTATTTTGTTCAGTCCTTTACTTTTTCTAGGGGTGGAAAACTACTGGTTGGGGTTATTTGACAGTTACGTGTGCAACGAGGAGCTAATGGTAAAGAAACGGTCAGGCAGGTTCACCATAAACATTTTTAGCCGGGTGGTTAATAACTTGTGCTAAATATGATTATGCAACATCTATAATTTCAATAATAAACTTACTCTTTGAACTAATTCTTTATAAGCCAGAGGTCTTTTTGGAAGCAGTGTCCTTCATATCTTGAACACCAGTGGGATTGGGTATTGTTGTCGTTGTCTTTGAACAAAGGTTTTTTTTTTAGTTTGTGTAGACTTTTTGGGCGACTTTTGACCTGTTCGACTTTTGGGTATTCTTTATACCCAAGTTATGTGATTTTTACTCTTTTGACCAGACAGAAACCTAACTTGATATTCATAAGTTAATGGGTCGAAACTCGAAAGTGTCACCATCATTTTTTCAATGGGAACATCACTGTCACCAACATAGTTTTTTTCATTTGCAGGAAGGCAAACTTAGAATCCTTCAGTACGATGGTGCTCATAAGATAGAAAAGTCCAGACTTGATCACTTCTTTGAAGCGCAGGCAGTTGAGGTAGAATCATAATACAGGTTGTCTGGATGCTTCTATGTTATTTTAATGGCGTCCTACTTCAGTTGTAATTATAAGCTTGTAATTTGTACAGTGAAAAATGTCGTCTTTAGGAGTTTTAGGAACCCTTCCAGTTTTGGCTTTTAATCATTACCCTCCCTGTTTCTGAAAATGATATTTTTTTGGGTGCCATATTGATATTACCAGAAAGGATCTGAGATTTTGGCTGGTCTTTTCAAAAGTTGCTGTATTCCCATTATCACTACCAAATCACCACTTGATATTTTAAGCCCTTTCTAATTATATCCCTAACTCAAAAAATGGATCCATCAACTATAAGGTTGTGGTTTCAAGTCCATGGTGGACAAACTTGTAAATATTGTGTGGATTACGTGTGGATGTGTAATTAATTTGCCTTAAAAAGATAAATTATCGGATCATTGGTTACCTTTTTTTTTTAATTTTATTCTATCGTTCTACTAGTTTGAACATTTTGGTGATATATCCTGTATTTGGAAAATTTCATTATGTTGCAGGTTCAGGCATTCGCTTTAGAATGTTAACGCCAATGGTGATATATTACATCTGAGGTTTGTACCAAATTGAATATATCTTTCATCATAATTGATATATGATTCTTATTTGGCTGTCTTTTTTTTAATTTGGTTCCCGTAGCTATTAATTAATATGATCGTCCCCCATCTGTACCAGCTAATACCGATATCACTTAGTCAAAGACGTATTTTTTTTATTGCAGGCGTCCTTAATAAGTAAATGCTAGTAAAATGTTTGAATGGCCTCTTAGGGTAATTGAATTGTTGACTATTAGTCAAACATCTAAAATACATGTGTACCTTCAATGAAAAAAAATTAATATTAATAGCGTCAGTATTTTGTAACTGTTTCTAATGGGTAAAAACATAATGTAGGATTTGAAACTTTGCCATATTCAGAATAGTGAAATTAATATCGGCCAAGTCTTGCTGTCAAAAAAAAAAGGGCGAAGTCTTGGGTGCGAATGACATACTAATATACTATTGATACTTTTTTTTGGGTAAAATACTATTGATACTTTATAGTTTACACAGTTAACATTGAGACATTCAAAAGGGCCAAGTCTTCATGTATTTCATAACACCTTGTGGTAAGCTTGAATTCATTTTGTGATTACAGATTTACAGGAACTGGCTCGGCTTGTGGACTTTAATGTTTGGTTTAGCCAGCTGAAATGAAGTTGGTTTCACTTTCTTATCTCCCTTTCTTTATAGCCTTCTACATCTTGAGCATTTGCTTGTATTAGCATCGTAGGCCTTTACCGACTTGTGGTATATCCTTATAAAGTAGTTTGTAATGGCTACACTTTGTATCAATGTAT
>JAOEHQ010035294.1:0-12840 GCA_025447715.1 Asclepias incarnata | reverse complement strand
GGTAGGTCCTAATAAAATTTTAACATAGGTCCTTCATAAAAACCATCATATAAGCTCTCCAAATTCATGGATAACAAAGACTGTCATAAAACATAGTGGGGTGGGGTGGGGGGAAAAGAATTACTAAAACCAGGACATCTGAAGACAGAAAGAGAATAAAGACAACTAACCTCCATCCCACTCCCCTTTAGTGCACAACTTGCCTTTAAAAGATTTCGCCATTTGTCCTGTGAAAATATTTCAAAGATAAAAAACAAATAGAAAACACTTTTATAAAAGGAACTCTTAGAATTACATGTAAATATGAAAATATGAAAATCATGACTTTATAAAAGATGAAAAGTACCTTCAAATCTACAGGCGTTCGATGAACTGATGATGAAAAGAGTAATTTCTTTATATGAGTCCATTTCCCTACACCGAAATGAGCAACACCATCAATCAGCTTCTTCACTTCTGAAACACTCCATACTCGGTGAAGCTTTCTCTGATTCCCAGTCGCTATAGATCTTATCATCGTCTCAGAATCATCATCAGATCCGCTTGAATAATTCTCAATGCGGTTTTCAGTCTGTGGAATAACATTTAAATCCACAGTCTTCAGGTTACACAATAAGACTTCCTAAATTCAGAAAAAGAATGATTCTTTGTCTTCATAATTAAAATGACAGGAATTCTATAGGAGTCAACACTAGAGAAGCTGCTTTTGATCCATGTACTTAATGAGCGAGTCGAATTGGGCTTGTTTTATACCTAAGAGGTCGAATAAGTCACACGGGTTGAAAGTACCCCAAAGCGTATTCTTAATACATAAATTATGATAAAAAAAAAGATAACAATTAAAGATTTGCATAATAAGTGTTTCGTATTGGCCAATTAAAGATTTGCATAATAAGTGTTTCGTATTGGCCCAACCTGATCCAACCCATACTAAAGGTTACCCATTTTAACCGATTACCAACCCACCTTACACACCCAATTTTGCAACCTCTACAGATTAGCTTACAAGTGAAAGAAGGTTTGTAACTTATGTTAATAGGAACAAGAAAGAATTCAATATTGTTAAAATGTTTCAGGCAGCATTATCCTTACTGCAACAGGTGAAGGTGAAATTGCAGGCAGCAATTTCCTTACTACAACCGGTGAAGGTGAAGTTGCAGGCTGCATTTTCCTTGCTGCAACAGGTGGAGGCGAATTCTTTTTCTGTACTTCTGTAGGGCTTTGAGAAATAAATGGTACTTGGATAGCTTTAGCAAAATAGATTTCTGACGATGCCGTTTTTTCTTTCTCTTTAGGTTCCACCTCCTTTTGATGTTTGGGACGCCCTACCCCCAATATTTTGACTTTTGGCACCACAGAAACTTCCCTTCTCTTCTTACACTTCATAAGACTCATATTTGATGACTCATCAATGTATCGCTTGGTAGGCTTACGCGATCTTTTGAGTGAGACTGCACCAACACCAAGATCTTTAGCAGAGTTTGTGGATAAATCTTGACAAGATGGAGTAATTTCCATTTCGTTTTGTGCAAAATGAGGGGACAAAGTATCTTCGTTATTTTCTTCCTCTATAAATGATTTCGAATAATCATCAAATTTGTTTTCGAAGTCACACATTGTCTTGCCAAGGAAATAATTCTGGCATCCAGAATTTGCAATGCTTTCTGTTAATGAATTTTGTATCCCGAAACTGCCCTTCTCACTACTGCGGAAAACGGGAAATGGGCTTTCTAAACTAGAATTACCAACATGCAACAATTCATTGGAAACATAGTCTATACAAGCACCATGCTCACCGTATCCAACATCTGTAGAAAATATGTAAATTGTTGGTAATGAATAGTAATGTAATAGATATTGCAACTTAGACCATTTACTTATGAACGGGTCAATTCAGGTTGTGTTCAAACTCTAATGGGTCAAACTAGTAAATGAAAAGAAAATGGATGGAACAGGTCGTAATTCACCAAAGTTAAATTCATTTTTATAAATCCATATTTCTATTCAGATATTTAAATTATTGTTGAAACAATACAACTTTTGTAAGCATTTTTAACCCGGTAGTCTCCTAATTTATCTTTACTGGAAAGAAGTGTTCAACGTCAATCAAACACGGCTCCTGCTAGAAAAGTATTCATTTTGACATTTTGACCTCAACCTTATTAGGCCTTTTACAGAGTCCATTCGCCCACCCATTTTGCCACCTCTAAATTATACTGAGAAAAAAAGGAATGATCTGAAAGCACCTAGAATATAATCATCACAAGGAGAGACACCATTTTCTGTTAGAAGGCTATCCACTCCAACTCCATGCGGCATAACATCATGTGCCTACAAATATGCTATTTCATAAAGATAAATACAACAAAAATGAGAAAACAGAAATAACTAAATGCGACATTTTATTCACTGAAGTACCAGTTAGATATGACACAATACCCTGTGGGTCTAGTGGAATTTCTGATCTTATATATAACAAGTCTTCCACAGCATGTTACATATTTTGGTTAAATAAGTTAGTTACGAATTCTGAGACATTATGTGTACTTCCTTGGTACATTTTATTTTTTTATATTATACTCGATGAATTTGTTGTACAGACATTGGCGCAACTATTTCATGAACTATAAAAGCTGCACCCTGGATTAGATCCTAAAGCAAATTAACTTACCGTTTTACTTTAAAACTCCCATGATTTGACAGATCCCTCAATGCTATAAAGCATTACAGCCTCTTAAGTATTAACGACCAATAAAAATGATCTCCAAAAAGTTATTAGCCATCAAAAAACTTATAAGTTACAAATGCTGAATGGAACTATTATACAGCCAAAAATGTAACTTAAACCTCAGAGTAACATTATACAATTAGCTCGAGGATGAAGAAGAAAACATACATTAAGCTTTGTTGTATGTACACCTTCTGCATTTATATCTGAGCATGGGATACCTTGATGAGAGGTAAAAAGTAACTTTCATTAGTAGTCAGAACAATACTACTGCTTCACCATAACAAGTCACATTTTTCTACTTTGAATTGCACACGTAGTACTAATAATATGCACACTTTGCCTATTGACTATTGAAAAAGATAAAATGCATACTCTTTATATACAATATTTTCATCACAAGTCGGACCGATACTATTGCTTCATCATAGACAAGTCGCATTTTTCTACTTCAGCTTTTAGACCTAGGACTATTAATATGCACACTTTTCCTATCGAGATGGATGAACTAAACCTTCTTGTAATTTGATACAAGCTTGACATCAACAAAATTCCATTTGTGGTACTTGTTCTAGGCTCTAGTAC
This sequence comes from Asclepias incarnata, assembly GCA_025447715.1. NCBI lineage: Eukaryota > Viridiplantae > Streptophyta > Magnoliopsida > Gentianales > Apocynaceae > Asclepias > Asclepias incarnata. The sequence goes on along the minus strand of JAOEHQ010035294.1, from coordinate 9,527 downwards.
ATGCAATTAGTGATTATTACAAAAAAAACTTAACATGCAAAAACAGGTTTCAATTAGAGTAAAAGATGGTCTTTCGAAGAGAGGGGTAAATAAAAGCAGAACACAAAGATATTGTGAAACAATAATGAGAAATGTCTATAAATACCTTCAATAAATGAGAAATAATTGGCAATTAGTCGAATGACTCTAATCTCTAAAACACCCTTCACTAAAAACTAAACAAGAAGCTTGTGCATGAAAATCAATGGTATAAAACTTATAGACATGATAATTGGATAATCAGGGAAATTTAGCTTCACACTTTGATGGAAACAATGTGGCAATCAAATTGCAAACCTCAAATTGAAAATCATTGCAACTTTACTATGATTAATAGAGTAATTTAATTCTATTCCACAATAACTAAAATCGATCAGAGGTACCTAAACTGAAGGGACCACCTTCCGTTTTTACCGACTTCCTGAGATTATCTTCAAAACACCATACACCACTTACTGAAACTTGATCAGACCGTGGTTCCACAAGTAAACAATCAACATCAATTGCTTCTTCCCCTAAAGAATGATATAAAGAATCTTCCTCAACCTATAGAAAACCAAAATAACAAAAGAAAAATGCAGGATAAGGAAAACAACATACTAACAAGAGGTATTGCTCATTTTTCATATTTTAATATCCTACATAACCCAGAACTCTGGATAGAGGTTATATGCAAAAATAATCAGCACTTCTCACCATTTTGCATCAATAAGACAATAATCATCATACAAGATTAAGAAATAAATCATTGTTCTTGCAAAAGTGGTTAAGCAACCATTGATGTGCATCGTTGCCTATGTGTCAGGCACATGCATATGTTTGGGAAGAAAAGTTGCCCAATCACTGCCTAAGTGCCTAACATAAACATAAATGAATAAATTCATGATGTTACTCTTTTTCTACTCAAGGAATTTGTATTTCTTCAATACAAATTCATAAAAAGCTCTTCCTAATTTTTGACGGTCGGAAATTAGAAATCTACATTTTATGTTCATTTGGAGTCCGTATACTCTAAATATTTAGAACTGGCACTAACATTTCCACACAAAAAAAAAAGAACTGGAACTTATGAAAACAACAAGATAATATTTTGCATGTTCCATAAAATACAAAAAAAAAAAATTTAAAAATAAATAAAATTAGAACTTATAGAAATTAATAAAATTGGAACTTAGAGAACTTATGAAGATTGTATCAATCAATGACATTCAAAAATTAAAACCCATTTTACAATTCCTGAAATCCTAGGTTGTGATTTACAATTTTCTTATAGCTCATATACGTTTTGGCATGTACATTATTACCTGAACCATTTTCGTTTACTACTCTTATCAAGGGGCCTGTTTCAAATTCAATGAGCAGTAAAGTCAAGATCTCTAGATGTGCCTCTCCACTCGCTTCTTTTGGTCCGTACTATCTGCTCATATTGTTTTTTAGGGGGTATATAAAGTAGTTTTGTTGTTGACATCTTAATTAAAAATTAAATAGTCCTATAGTGGCATACATACCAAAACTAGGCGCAAATAACACTAACTTCTATATTGTTGCTCTAGTTGGATCTAAAGAATGCTATCATAATTGCATTTTGCTAAGGTTTAAGTTTGAAACCTTAAGTGGCAATTTCATTTGAGACGAATAAGGGAGACAAAATAAAGAAGCACTGAATAGAGCAAAGAGTTAAACCACGACAAACCAAAAGAAAAGGATGTCTTTCGAAGCTACGTGTTTAATTTCAACTCATAACCTCCTCTTTAGTTTTTGCCAACTTTTCAATTCCATCTCAACTCAACTTGTTGTATGTAATCAACTTTGGTGGTATCTTATGTTTCGAAAGCTTATTCTTGTTTGTCTTTCGAAGCTACATGTTTAATATACTTAGAGTCATGCTTTAGCAAACACGAAATGTCCTTGCTTATAGCATGAGTCAAGGCTGATAAAATTTAATTAAACGGTTCCTGAAACCATAGAATACAAAATGCCCACATGGAAAATTAGCAGAAAATACAAGCAAATACATCCACAGGTATCTAGCCTAATTTCAATATGAGTACAATACTCGAGGTTAAAACATATAACGATCCAAACTCAAGCTCATAAGGACTCTCAAGTCTCAAGCTCTTTCGACCCTTAAGTATTATGTAGATGCTAATATAAAACATAAGTGTAACTAAGGTTTGACTATTTAATATTTATCAAGTCGTTCAAGCTCGTCTTTGTGTAAGTTGAACTTTACTGACCTCTTAAACTTGAGCTCGAGTGAAGCTTGCTTAATCGGAGAAAGTTTCTCGCAAACACTTACAAGCTATTCTAAGCTCAAACGTTTTTCTACACTAAATAAAACCTGTTACAAACTTACAATCCACAACAAAAATGCAACTTAAACCAAGATTATTATACTTATAGTAATTCCCAATAAAAAGAACACCCACATTAAAAAACATCCTTAAATACCCATACTAAGTGTGAAACATGACCCCATTACCCAAAACCTCAAACTTAAATCATATACCATATAATATATATCACAACACAAATATTTCAAGATTCACATAACACTAAATTACCCACATAGGAAATACACATTAAAAGATCAAACACAATGCAAAGATCAAAACTTTTTAGAAAATTACAAATTCCCATTTAAAAAAAAATATAAAAGAAGATTCCTTAAGTAAGTAACTAAACTAAATGCAAGTAAATAAAATAAAACAAAATAAATAAAATACCTGATTCATGGGTACAATCAGAGAATGAATTACAAAAGCTTCAATTGATTGAATTCCTTCATGAAATTGAAGAACAAAATAATAAAATAAAATAAAATAAGAGAGTAAAAATATACTACTAATTTGGTGAAGAGAATAAATTAAATGGGGGGTATTATGTGTGAGTGAGGGAGGGAGTGAGTGAGCAGAGAGTATTATTAAATGATTAATGGACGGAATTGAAATGTGATTTAGGAAAGTGGAATGGAATGTAGTGTTTGGAATCCGGGGAGTTGTGGCGACGCGTGTGAGGGAATCAAATGGACAATGACCACCGTTTGGTTTGTGTTTCTTGCTTTCCTAAATGGGGATTATATGCTGTCGACATCATATAACCGTCTCTGCTGCCCTCACATTCAGGGGGTTGGTTTATTTATTCATCACGTTATAAATTGAAAAAGATGATTGTGTGTGTAGCATATATGCTTTCAACAGCATATATGATTTTCCCTTCCTAAATATTTTACTTCCTCCTTTCCTTCTTCACCAAACCCATCTATCTACTTTTCTGGTCCCACTTTCTATTATTTCTTTATTTAAAAAAAAAAATGATTCAATTTGAGTCATGCATAGAATATTTTCATTCATGATCACTTGAAAATGTTCATTCGGGTTACTTTTAAGATATTTACTTAGAAATATATGAACTTTAGACATCAAAACAACAGACCATTGTAGCATGGTTTTTAAAAAGAGATTAATAAAGTTATTCTAAAATATATATAGGCTTAAAATCTATTAAGTTTTAACATAATATTGACTTTTCTATTTTCTTTCTTCATCATTTTATTTTAAACCTATCTTTAAACCTACAAATTTAATGTTTATCTATCATTTTTCTTTTATAAAACTATCTCAAATTTTCAATTATATGTTTTTTTTTCTAGGGTTTGTAAAGAGTCGGTATAAAAATCGTAGTGTCTGCGTAATCCAACGAATCATAGACCATCATTATCATGGTTTTCAACGAGATGGCCTTGGTGTGGTGTAACAAACCGTGATCTATGTGCATATGTTTTTTCAGTTACTAAATATCCATTTAACCATGATAGTTAATCTTATTATGAGTAAGCTATAGAGGGTGAGATGTAAATATTTATATCCTTACAAAAAGAGAAAGAGTTTACTTCCAATGAAGTATTTATTATCTCACGACTTTGTTGAGTGTGGTTTATGTGACCGCATCGTATACTCAAAGTACTCGAAACATTTTATAAATAAAAGAAATAATGATGTAACGTTCCAACTTTAAAAGTATAAATAAATGTTTAGAAATAATATTTGTTTGTTAGAAAAAGGATTGAAATTGTAATGAAACAGAATTGAATTTGTAAGAAAATGGATGGAGTGGCTGGGTTAAAAATGCAAGTAATAGAATAAATACTCGTAATAAATACCACTCCTTCACCAAACCTATCTATCTACTTTTTTGTCCCACCTTCTATTATTTCTTTTTATTTTAATGATAAATTTGAGTCGTATTTCAAAAAAAAAATTTGAAAATGTTCCTTCGGGTTAATATTTTTTTAGAAAGATTTAAACTTCAGACATTAAAACAATAGACCATTGTGGCATGGTTTTTTAATAAGAGATTAATAAAGTTAATATCTAAAATATAGACATAAAATCAGTTAAGTTTTAACATAATATTGACTTTTCCATTTTCTTTCTTCATCAACTTTATTTTAAACCTATCTTTAAACACTCATTTAATGTTTATCTATCATTTTTCTTTTATAAGACTATATCTCAAATTTTCAATTATATGTTCCTAGGATTGTAAAAAGTCGTTATAAAAGTCGTGGTGTCGGATGATCGTTACGACGTCATCAATCTAGACTCGTCTATTTATATCATTACAAATTTATGGGAATGATACTTATACAATACTTTTTTTTTCCATACAAATTTATATCATTACAAATTTATGGGAATGATAATTATATAAAACATAACATTGTTGTTGTGTATGACATAAATATCATTTCCGATAGTAGTAGGCTAACAAACTAAAATGAAAATGAAATTCTTGTCAAGTAAGAGATGGAGTCACACTTTTCATTTTCGGGTATTTGAAGCTTAGTCACACTAAAAAGAAAATGAAAGTCTTAGCCCATTTATTAGTCAACATGGAGTCTGGGTTTCATTTTCGGGTATTTGGAGCTTATTAAATCATAGCAACAACAATTTTCTCAACATGCCAATGTCACCACCACCTTTGCTATGAATTAAATTTTTTGAAGACAAGTAATAAAGATGTACATTGACAAAACACATATTATTAAGTTTTGCTGATGTGGATAACTACTTAGGAAGACCACATAACAAAAGAATGGTTAAATTGGTACTATTTTACTAAAAGAAGAAGACACCTTAATTGATGATAACGAATGTAATAAATTTTGCTTTAATGTATTGAATACATCGTACCGCACATAAGTTATACTTCTATCCTATATGTGACTCTCGATATCACATATTTAGGTTTACAATACTATACACAATCAAAACTCGCCAAAGATTAATATTAAAATAACCTTCAATATGATTTATTTAGATTGACAATACTATACACGAGTCGAAACTCACCAAAGATCAATATTAAAACTAATTGGTTAATTTGTGAAATCCCTATCAACCTATAAAATCGATTCACATCGAGTTCGGGTTATCTATTTGGACTAATGTGTTGACCTATCAATCCAAAAATATTTTTAAAATATGTAAAATTTACCCAACATGTGAACTCGCATACATGAAGCCCATGTATGCATTTACGAGTTTTATGGAACGTCGATGAGTCATTGTCTATAGTTAACCTTTTACAAGAAAAACTACCTTGTGAAATGCATATTTCCATATTATCATAACTTGAATATTTACCTACGAAAAATCTTCACACCTCTGCTCGCACACGATTGCTCATCATATGATTTTTGCATCTTATAATACTTAAAGTTATTAAGTGAATACGAGTTTTTAACTCAAATATATATTAGGAAATTCTTATAACGCGTTCTGAACTTTTGTTTGACTACTCCTAAAATATTTATTTACAAATATGAGATCTCCAAAACATAATGACTCGTATTGCTTTATTATTTTTAAACTTAATAAATAAAGATAAATAAGTTATAGCTTCGCCACACACGTATAAATAGGCAACACAACCCGTACTTTGAAGAACTTGTTGCCATCCGTTTATCCATGCCATTTCTCCCTCCACAAACCATGCCATTCCTCCCAAAGCTCAACCGCTCAATGACAAACACACCCCCATTGACCAACATCTTCCTCTTTTGTCAAAATCCAACTCAAAAAGCTTTCAACTTTATGTCAACTCCTTTATGGGTTCATCATCATTTCAGCACTCACCTTTATTCCTCATCTGGGTCTCAAAAAGCTTGAATTTTGATCCAACAAAAATCAAAAATTCACCCATTTTATTTGTAAAATTATGATTTTTATCTCGTAAAAAAGAGTAATTACCATATGGGCTGGTGGTTTATTCTTGATTCTAGTTTTTGTTGGTTTTTCGCCGAAATGTGTTTGGTGTCAAGATGATGATGATTCTGATGACGATGTTATTCCGAATAGTAAAAGACCAAGAATTTCACCATTCTTTACAAATTTTCTTTCTCAAAGATTTAACAAGTGTATCAGGAAATACAAGCCTTCAATTTAAAGAGTCCTACATTATTGCACTTAAGATGTGTGAGTATCAGAGTAATATGCACCTCTTTCGGAATCCTTTTTTATAAACATACAAATATTTTTTACATTTGTTTTTTATGGTATGTTTTACTAATATTTGTTATGTTTTAGGGAAAAAGATATAGATGCCAGATGGAGCTTTCAATTTTCAAGGAAAGGATGAATTTTTTAGAAAATGTCAATAGAAGCACATAGGTAAATGACCTCTTTTTTTTTTTTTAATTAGGTGAATTACACATAAACGGGTAAATGGATGGGGTTTTCCTTGCTACCAAGAGAAGGCTGAGTTTTTTGAGGTGTTTGGATATAAATGTCAATTAAAACACATGTGAGTTTAATGTTAGATTATAAGTAAAGACTCTAGATTGGTATTAGTAACTATTTTTTTAAGGTGGTCATGTTTATTTTATGACCTTTGAATGCATTGGCATGAAGACTTATGGGGTGTTTGGATATAACTGATTAGTTTGAGTTGAAGTGATACTAGTCAGTTTTAATTGTTCGGTTAAACCGATTATAAATCTGATTTTATGATTATTTATGTTTCAAGTAGTCAATTTTGGATAGTACGGTAAGGTTTTTTAAGAAAAATGAGTATCATGATAAGGAGGTTTTGGCTGTGTGTTTGAATAGTGTGATCTTGAATAAATCGGATATTCAACTTTAATAGAATGGGGTCTAGGATATAGTGTAACAAGGATGTGCTTCGATTGTTTGAAGTTGTATAATCAGATAATTATTAGTTGTTTGAGTGTTTAACAAACTTAGAATAATACTCCATATTAAAAAGTAACTAATAAATAAATGCATAACTAATAATGTGATTCCGATTCTTCAAGTCACTATGATTTACTTGATTCACAGATCTGGCAAAGTGGTTATGTACTGCAGCGGAACTTAGAGTATACTTCACAAGTTTATTAAAAAAAGTTGATGATTCCAAAAGCATATCACAAGCTCATTTCATGGACCCTAACAGAAACTGTAATCTGACCTCATGGACTAGTGGATATGAGGCAGGATGGGCTAGCGCCGTCAATCCGGGAGAGAAGTATGAACTCAATTAGATGAAGTGTTGTTACAATCGTTTTGATCCATTTACTTCTGAATGAGTTGACCTGAATTATGGGAGTAGACCATGTTGTGAGGGTTTTTCTGTCCTCAAGGTCTCACTTGCATGATACGCTAGTCTAATTTAACAACTTCTCTATAAAGTATTGTTACAATCGTTTTGATCCATTTACTTTTGAATGAGTTGACCTGAATTATGGGATTGGTTGGTGGCTTATAAGTCTAGGTGTTCCATCCTCCTTTGAGCGCTTTTTAAAGTGAGTTCTACACCTAGCTTATGGCTTGATGTGGGCCTAGTATGGGATGGGTTCCTATCATACTTATTATTTAACTTTCGAAAAAAAGTGTTTCGGGTCAACACGACCTGAACCAAAATGTACCCTTGTTTTTTTTTATCAGAATCCGTTTTGACCCATTACCCATCCTCCCCTACCAGCCAAATTTGCCATAACCTCCATTGCAGTCATGTTTTTTGCTTTTTAGGCCTCTTTCGTGACTAGTTTCTTGTATTGACCAGAGATATGACTAGAGATATAAGGTTTGAGCGAATGCATATTAGAGTTTGTTACAAAACCATAATATAATAAATGCTGCAGAGATTTACATTTACACCTTTAATTTGATATTTCCGAATACTAACATAATTTTCCTGTCAACTTGTCACTGAAGCATGCCCGTTAGGTGCCCACTGCCCAGTTGCAAAGCTTCATAAAAGATCTGGAATTTGTGAGCCGTAAGTTATTATGCTATTTTTAGTCCTGAACTTTTAATCTTTTAAGATTCTTTAAGGTTTATATAGATTACTAAGACATAATTTGGTAGAGAAAATTTCCAGATACCACTAAACAACCCGCAGGCAAGCCAAATTATACTTGTGGTGCGGCTGATATGTGGGGTCCTATACAAATGGGCAGCAATATATTCTGTGCACCAGGATATTATTGCCCAACAACTATTGAGAAAGCCAAATGCCCCAAAGGGTATTATATAGTTTTTTTCCCAAAAAAGCACTACATATTTAAGTTGGTACTTCTGAAGTATATTTATAACTTTCAACATTTGGTTTTGTTGCAGACGCTTCTGCAGGATGGGATCTGTAAAGAGCAAGCGTGAGTGTTTTTCATCTTATCTAATGGGTCAAATGGGTAAAATTAAAAGACTATCCTACACCAAAACAGAAATGCGGCGAAAGTACCCAAAGATAATTTTATTAATAAATAAAACCTCACATATCATTTTAAAAAAATTACGTAGCTTATTATTTTAGTATTTTTGTAGTCAACTAGCTGTTTAGTTGAAGTCTAAGTTTTCTTTGGCAAAAACTGCTTCGGGTCAACCCAGTCCAACCAGTTTCATCAAGTACAAAGAGAACTGTTTGACAAGTAACTCAACCGACCTGCCCCTCCCATTTTGCCATATCTAAATGCTAAGTTCTTTTTCTAGTGGACTTTTTTACTCACATTGATCGTACTGAATGCGTGTACAAAGTATATTTTTGGTCAACCTGACCCAACCCAACCCGTACAAAAGTTACCCTTTTTGACCTGTTACCCAACCTACCTGACCCACCGATTTACCTAGAAACCATATGCTGATTTTTTCTTCTTAAAATATTTGTTTGCTCTTGGAAACTGTGTTGGATGTCTTGAGATCTAGTGTAACATCTGATCTATCTGCAGTTTGCTTTTCTGGATCTAGGTGTGAGAAGAGAACAAATATACCTAGCATGAAGGTTTTCGGAATCATGCTTATTGTAAGGTGCTAATCACGTTTATGTTAGTTCCTTTTTGTTATAAATCACAATCTGTTGGTTATAAATGCAATAATCAAACTAGCAGTTTTTCATTTTTCTTTATGTAGGGTCTGCTGACGGTTATGCTAATTGTCGTGTGCTCAAACCAATTGATGTCAACTCGGTATAAAATGCATGCAAAGTCT
>JAOEHQ010035283.1:0-12841 GCA_025447715.1 Asclepias incarnata | reverse complement strand
CACTGGGCTCCGCCACTGAGAGAGTCTTCTATCTTCTTACTTCAGTCTTCGACTTCAGTGAGAATGTCTTCAGGTTTACTTCAGATCTTGACTTCAGTGAAGCTCCAGTGAACATGAATCTGAAGCGCAGATTCACCGTCAGGAATGTTCACTGGTCTTCGACTATTTCTGGACAAATCTTCCTGGTCCATTTCTGGACCTTACAGTTGCTTACAGTAAGTTGCACACACAGATAGCACAAGATTCACTGATATAACATATGTACACTAAGCATCCACACAAACAAATATATATCCAACATGTATGGACTCAAATAACCAATGTTTACTCATTGAACACCAGTCCTATTAAGGACGTACAAAATGAACACCAGGGACACAGAGAGTACACTTGTCCTATTAAGGACATACAGACACGAGTCCAATTAAGGACGTACAGATAGTACCCACAGTGAGTACACAGAGTAAGAGTGTCGGGAGAATCATCCCGTATGACACTTACATAAGCAATTTCTACTTGCATACATACATTGTACAGTAAAAACCATTGACTCGGTTGAGTACACTTTCCACCCCTAAACACACAAAAAAGCAGGGGCTACGAAACTCACCTGATAATTGATAAATGACACAAGTACCACTGTATCGCTGTATCAACGTCCTCGCAAGCCGAACCCTATCATACGCGTAATACGATGAACGATGTTGGATAGTTAGTTCTCGAGGTAACAATCACCCTAGTTTATTAGAAATGCCATTAGTTCCTCTTGTTTATGCGTTTATTCTGTTATGCGTTAACTTGTAAACTTGTAACTTATGTCCTAGCCATTTCCACTTGTTTTCGCTATTAACTCACATCCGGACTCAACTTGACTAAGGTCAGTCCTCAAGCTCGACCTCGAGCTTGACCATACTTAGACTTTAGGTAAGGTTAAACCAAATATGCCTTGAGTCATCCTTAACTTGCAAATACTTGTCTAAGACTTGACTATCAAGCTTTAAACGATAAATACAACCACTTAGACTACCTTAAGCTCGACCTACACTCAAGCTCGACCTCAAGCTCGACCATGTCGTGCTCGACCAGCAAACTCGAACTAGTAGCTCGACCAATAGTTTATCTTGTTGAAAACTTATACTATGGCTTGCCTTGACTAATTTAGGATTATAACTTAACATATACTAGCTTTGGGATGACCCTAGATTTGTGAAATGCTTGCCTAGGACTTACAAACTTGGCTACGTGCCCAACTCGCTCAACTCGACCTGCAACTCATATAAATAGGTTGTTCCTGCTTATCTAGACCGGTATTCCAACATTTTTGGATTTTTAAAATTTTATAATTTTTTTGGGTTTTTAAATAAGTGACGAAAAATAAAAATTAAACTACTTTTAAACTAGACAGAAAATTAAAAAGACAAGAAAGTAACTTTTTTACGCGAAAGCGAAAAAGGTTCAACTACAATACTAAAATTATTATTATCGCCGCATCCCCCGCAGCGGCGCCAAAAACTTGATGTATCGTTTGTGTAGTAAGTTCAAATTTTATAATTATATTACAAGGATTGTTACTTCTTCACAATAACACTTACGGGCAGTGGATCCGTTCGTTTGTAGTATAGTATATAGGTATGTCTAGGATCGTTCGCAGGGACACGTGTAATAATAATAGTAGTTGATGTAGTTTGAGTGCGGTTGGGGGTTGTCACGATTATAATTTAACTAAAAACAGAAAAATAAAAAAATCCTCAACCGCAGGTCTGCGTGAGGTTTGGCGAGATCCGGTATTAACAGGGCAATGTTTGTCCCCAGACGGTAGAAAGTTGAAATTAAAGTAGATTTGAAAAACAATAATAATAAAAACATACTTGCTTAAAATCAAATCACATGCAGACAGTTAATTCGCTATTCATATTAATGGACTATTGGATGACTTTTTCACGACCGGGATTCTCGCTAGATTCACCCAGTTAAAGTGGTTAGGATTTTTGCTAAATTCACTCAACCCGTTAATTAAAATTCTTGCTAGTTTCATTTAACTAAGATTAAGCACAAGCCTGTTAATATAATTTAATCCTTTATTATACTCAAATTCTCACTAGATTCACTTTGATTAATTATTCTAGAGTCTGGATTCTCTCTCGATTCACAAACGCTACTAGAACATTGTTAAGCATCATAACTGTTTAGATCTAATTATATTAATTCTACACTCGCTCCCTAAAGCAGAGTGATCTTTTACAATTAACCATAGACCAATTAATTGATTTCATATCATGTTTGTTAACCCTAGTGACCGACCATAGACACATCAATCAGAATTAAATCAACAAACAATCAATATAGAATTAAATATAATATGAAGAGCAAATCACATAATAGAATAGCACATAAAAGTCTTCAAACAAGTATTAAATGACTAGCTAGACATTATTAAAGGAATAACAAAGTCTGTAAAATAGAAAGTGTTAGGACCAAGATTCGCTGATGAAGACTTGGTCGCTGAGGTGTGTCCTCAGCAAATCATCAGCAAGCCATTTCAGAAGATGATGTGTTGATTTTATCCGCAACTTGTAAGTCAAAAATGAGCGGGAAAGTGAAAGAGAAGACCTGATCCCTATGTACCAGAAAACTGACAAGCAACAAAACATGTGATCTGTTGTATCATCTTTGGGATAAATACAAGAATGTGTAAGTCCATTCACAGGTTTCTCTTTCACCCGAAATGACAAAACAATAAGAGGACAATTCAGAAGCATTAATTAAAGGTGTACTCCACCAATGGATGGTTGACAACCTCTCTCACGTCAACATCGAACTATCAAAGCTTGTTGCCTCTCCTCCACTATAAAAGGCAACACTTGGTGAAGACATTCTTTGTCGGTTGGTCCAAGAAAATTACTAAGTGTATTTTCATTTGTTTTACATTTTACTAAGTGTATTTGTAAAAAAAATTTTGAGTCTTTAGTTAGTCTAGACTCCACAACTAGTTTGGTAATTCGACCATTGTATCAACGTTTAATGTATTAATTTATTAATACATCATACAATTGGTTAACTAGTTTGTGTTCTTTACATTCTGTTATTTATTTACTGTGATCACTTTCTGTTTAACTTTATAAGCTGATGCAAATCTGGGAACCAACAGAAAGACATATTGTACCGACAAGAAAAGTAAAAATAAGTAAAGATCCAACAATCTCTGGTGTGAAGATCTGAAGATCAAGAGGTGTTTCCTAGGCTGGAATCCTCTTAAAGGCCGTTGATTTTCGTCCCAGAAGGTTGTGGGGTCGACTGGCTAGGATTCCTGTGGTATATCTAAAGTCTGAGGGCCATAAAGTGTATTTATAGTGAAACCTTTGGATTGCTAAACCGACATTACGAGCGGCGCTCGTGGCTGGGTATGAGCGGCGCTCGTGGCTGGGTACGAGCGATGCTCGCGCCTTTTGACCATAGAGGAGCGGCGCTCCGCATTTTTGCATCCGAGTCTTCGTCTTGTGTCTTGTTTGGTCTCGTGGCTTCATGTTGAGTTACTTTATGGTGTTTACCCTCGCTTACACGCGTTGTGAACCTGTCAAAACATTTCATATCATTAAGTACCAAAAGTTCACTAAATTAACTCGTATTTCTAATAAAAACGGCCATAAGACATGTGGGAATTTTCATAAAATTAACGCTCATGAGCCCTTAAATAAATTTATATTTGTCCAGGTTCTATTTTTTGTTTTTGTTTTTGTTTATCAATATATTGTCCTTAAATAAATATATATTTAATATGACCAACTTTTGAGCAAAAATATTTTCGATGGAGTGGTTGTGGTATTGTCCTTAAATAAATTTATATTTGATATGACAAACATTTGAACAAACATATCTATGACTGAGTGGTTTTGGTGTTGTCTTTCAATTAAGCTCTTCTGGATTGAGCTCTGACGTTGCCTTTTTTACGTATTGTTAAGATTGTATAGTAACTTCACCATACAAAATATGCCACATGTCCAACATTTTTTTAAATTTATTTTTGGTTTTTAGTTTTTTTCTATGTTATTTTTGCTTATCAATATATTGTCTTTAAATAAATATATTTGATATGACTAATTTTTGAGCAAAAATACTTTTGATAGAGTGGTTGTGGTGTTTCTCTTAAATAAATTTATAGTTGATATGACAAACTTTTTTATAAAACATATCTAAGATAATGTGGTTTTGGTGTTGTTTTTCAATTAAGGATTTCTGGTTTAGCCCCGGCATTGCCTTTTTTATGGATTGTTTTAACTCATTTTTTGTAGTAATTTTTGATAAACTTTTAAACAAACATATCTAGGATATATACCCGCGACAACACGCACAAACTGACGTCGCACATCACTTGAACCTCTTAGTTATTATTATTATCATTATTGTATCTATGATGATTTTTGTTAGATATAGATGACAAGATAATGTTAGATGATTTTTGTCATGATGATTTTGTAATTAGATGGTTGTGTTAGTTTGTTATGATATTAGAGATTTGCTAAGTTAGCGGCTGTTGATTTTATGCTACTAGTTTAAATAATTTTATGATATATTCAAAAAGGATGATTATGGGAATAAGGAATTGAAAAAAAGAAAAGAAGATGGAAAATGGAGTGTGTAAAAGGACTAAAATACCCTCATGTGCAATGCACATGAGGGTCTTAACGGAGGAAAACTAACAATCGTTAGTGTGAGGAATGAGCGGTAATAAATAATGCAATCGTAGGGGTATGTGATGATATAAATGAACCACTGAGCGGGGAAAACGCTAATTTTGACAACCACTGGGACACCTAATGAAATTAACTCTATTGTAGATCATGAAGTTTTGAACATCTGGAAAAGAAAATAAAAATTGTTGGGACGTCTTTTGTTTTTTTCTAATTATTTATTGTATCTGTAATTCTTTTAAAAAAGTTTAAAGTTAATTACACTTTTAGTCCATTTAACAAAGTAAATGACCAATATACCCTTTATATGTACGTCACGTGACCACATTTTTAACGAACGTTGGTAGCGTGGACACAAACTGTTGATGGAGTTCCGAAGTTAGAGATCAAAAACGTAATTTTAAAAAGCTACCAAAATAATTAATTTTATTTTTAAAACAGTTTAAAACTAAAAAACGATTTAAAGCGAGTGAATAAGTTGGAGATGACTATTAAAAAGATAGGTAATGATATTCTCACAAAAAAAATTAACACATACCACAACATGTATAATATTTTAATGCACAATGCATAACTATGTAAAACATACCATTGTTGTGAATTACTAATTATTGTTGTGAGAATTAGGCATAGTATCGGTACCAATACCGTACCGAACTGTACTGAAACCGAAAAGCCTCAAAACCCTTTACCGAATATAGTACCGAAATCTCGGTACCGGTACCGGTTAGGTACCGATTTCGATACCGAGATTTTCGGTTTTGTACCGGTTCGTACCGAATTTTCAAGTATAATTAGTATCTTTATTCATTTAAAGGCAATTTGTATATATTATTGTATTTTCTTTTTTTCCTTTTGATTATGTGAAATTTAAAGTAAAAAAGTGCAATCTCTAAAGGGCTTCCACATGATCTTTAGATTGCAACACATGTCATGGTACTCTATTTCACACGCCCATATTATTATGCTATCTCTTAAGGGTTTGTTTCAAAGCTAGTTGTAGCAGTGTTATTAGGCATACTTGATGGATTCACATGATGATAGTGATTATGATAATCATCATCTGTGTAAGAATTCTAATTGGTTGTCCATCATATTTCTTCTCATGATCTAAAAAAACAAGAGGCGGTTAATGGTGGAGAAAATGAAATAGGAACTGTCGTAAGATCCCGTCGATATTAATTTCAGTATTACCGGTACCAAACCGATTGATACCAATACCGATTTCGTTCCATAATCAAAATTGATACCGAAACCAAATCTTCATCAGTACTGATTTTGATACGGTTCGATATCGGTTTGGGTTTTTTCTCCTCCAATGGGAAACATTTTAAAAGTCAAATAAAAATTTGACAATAATATTATAAAAAAGAAAAAAGATGTCTACAAGCAAAGCCCAACAACTAGTATTATTATTAGTAGATATATACCGAGAGAAAATAGCCAATAGGAGAGAGAGAAAAGGAAAGAAAGAAAATGGATAGGATGTTTTCAGTGGAGGATATTGCGGGCCACTTTTGGTCAGAATCGCCGGCGGCAGGTGGCGGAGGAGGAGATGAAGAAGAAGAAGAATCATCAACTTCATCATCAGCCCCTTCTAAGAAAACCAACAACAATCAAAAGTCAATGATGATGATGAATAGAAGTATGTCTGAATGGGCATTTCAGTGCTTTTTACAACAAGAAACATCATCGTCATCTCTTCCTCCTCCTGAACCTACTAATAATGCTGCTGGTGGTGCTGTTGAAATTATTAAAGATCAATCAAAAGATAACAATGGTGATGATGATGAGATGAAAGTCAAACAAGACAACAACAACAACAATCAATCAACTGTTCCTGTTCCTCGTACGTTTGATGGACCTCCAAATGTTCCGATTGATTCCGAGGAGTACCAAGAATATCTTAAAAGCCGTCTCGATCTTGCTTGTGCTGCTGTTGCTTTAACTAGGGTAATCTTTTATTTTGCCATTTTTTTTTATTGCTTTATAAGTTTTAAATAGCTTATATCTATACCACAATACATTTTTTTTTATTTGTTTGTTTATTTTTATCGAAATGGATCGGAAATAAACAAGTAAGTAAGTATCAAAATGTGACTAGGAGTTTTTGTTATTTAATGTAGTATGGTTATGGTTATTGCAATTAGAATAAGACGATAATGGATAATGAAAATTTTACATGGAATGGAAATAGAAGCCAAACGGGCAACAAGCTACGCCGCTAGTCCTTTTTGTATAGCAAAACCAAGATGTTACATTCATAGATCTTGGCATGACCCGTTTGACCCTACCAAATAGCTCAATGGCCTTAGGTGTGAGAAAATTAAAGGTATCAAATGCAAATGGTATAAACATGTGTTGGTTGTCAAGACACGTCTTCTCGTGTTACTTTGCATGAAGCAGCTTTTAAAGCAGCATGACCTGCCATAAAGGTACTGCATCCTAAGCCAACGAGAGGGGAGACCCCTGTTAAATCCATAATAAAGGGGAGAATATGGGAGATTCATATATTGTGTTTGTAATTTTGTATGGGAGACATAAACTCTTTTGAGGAGTGTAATATAAACGGGTAAAACATACAAGGTTTTCCCTGTTTTGGTGACCCGCGGAGGACGAGTCTTTGATTCAGATGTACGGGTTATCCCCGTGACTGTTTCCGGACCCTTTCCGTGTACACCCCTAGATGTTTACCTAAGGTGGTTCGAACCTTATACCTCTTGCAAGGACATCAAGATGCTTGGCTACTAGGCAACCTTGGTGTCCTCACTGGTGCCAGTAGAATCAGTTTGTGTTTTTCTTCAAGATTTCTTCTATATAATTGTGATCTCTAATATGGAAGATCCGAGTCATGGAACGTTTAGTAAGTAAATTGCCCAATGACACTGAAGATTTGATAACCGTTTGTGTATTTTTTTGTCCTTCTATTAACAAGATATGTAATTGTTGAGCTTATCGACTGTTCCATTAAAAATGTTTGTTTTGGCTTTAAGATGCATCAAGGTTGAGAGTTTTTTACATATAGAATAGAACCACCATTTTTATCATATAGAGTTAAAAAAAGATTGCCAAGTAACTTTGCAATCACTAGGACTGTTATTGTTACAGATTCAATCCTGGTCACTATGGCCTGACATTTCATATTTAATCCTTTTATAATCCATATCCAAATATTACAAAACCTGATGTCCAGAGGTTGTGATACTTTCGTTACAAAGTGTATCAGGCAATTCTTACTGGTTAATATAACTCTATTTTCAACACCTTTTGATTGGTTGCATTTTTTTAGCTATATTCTTTTCTTTTTGGTAGACCGTGGTAATACCACGGTGGTATCGACCCACCTTCGGTTGTCATTAATTCACGGGGTTTATGCAAAGCACCCCCCTCTATGAAGGCGGCCATGACTCCTATAAATTGTTTGCATCTAGTGGGATTTGAACATTGAACCTCCACCTTTATGTGAGAGTTATTCCTGTTCCATGCAACTGTACCAAGAAACATTCTTTATGGAAAACGGTAAGTTATATGTTGATGTTATTTTGTGGAACACATGTCCAAAATGTAGTGGCTACTTTTATCTACTATTAAATAGCTAAAGTATTTCTTCATTAAGAGTACCTGGACATATTAGTGTGTCGCGTTTTTCCCTAGCAGAATTAGTGTTGCCTTATAATATTAGTAGAGCTGTAGTGCCGAAGGCATTACTTTTTTTATGGGGTATTTTACAATGTTCAAGCCATTTTGCAACTGCTATTGGACTGAAAGTTCTTTGTGCTAGCAGAAAATATTTATGACTCGAAGTTAGTTTATTTTGATCTGCTCTGTTCAATCTAGTATATCAATGATTCTGTACTAACTCTTCTTCCATTCTGTTGCTGATTTATTTGATGTGCTGTGTTTAATCTTAATACCCGGAGTTTTTTTAGCCTAAAGGCATTCATGCATGTGCAGTTAGTGATTTTCATTGTAATAAATTGTCTGGTTTTACGTGGCTGGTCTGTCTTTGAATAGATGTACTTGTACTGGCATTCGTAGTTTACTATATGTTACGTGTTTTCATTCTTGAGAAATGTACTTCAGTTTTTTTATGTTCATTTGACATTCTGGATGGGGGGAAATTTGCCATGTATTCTAACTTTTTTATAGTAAAATGTGTGCAAACTAATTTGCTCTTGCCGGATTTGTAACAATCATTCCGGTCAAATTTATCATTTTCCTTTTCTATTTTGTTTACTCTTTTGACATAGTTCAAAATACAAAATAACATGAATACATATCATTATCATTGTTCCCTTCCAACTTGTTAGCTTTTTCCTCCTGACCGAGCGTTTTCTCTTCCTTTTTATACTCTTTATTTTCTTATCTGCTTCTATTTAAATATGTAATATATTGTGTGGCTGCATATATTATACAAATTTTATTACTTTCATTTAAGTGTTGATTTAGGAACTATAACTTATAGTTCACTCTTTCTGTAGGCATCTTCTGTTATACCTCAAGATTTCGCTGCTTTACCTGACAATGGTTCGCAGGCTTCCAACACCTCGCAGTTGGGACATCAAGCTCCTTCTAAAGGTTTGTATTTGTAACTTGTTAAAAATAGAGAAGTAAAGTCTATCGAATTTCTTAGGAATTAGGATATATCTATACTGATAATCATCTTATAACGGGACTAGATTTATGTTCATCATTTGCTGTTTTCCAGATTAGTAGTAATGCTGACTTCATAATACCTAATTTTCCGTCTTTCCCGTTTTAGCCAACTTTTTATTTGACCCATTTGTGATAAAACACTAGCCAAGTCCCATTTATGAGTTAATGGATGAAATTGCCAACTTTAATCATCAATATACCAAGATTATACGATATGAATTTCTCATTTCTATATTTAGCTAGGAAACAAAGAATACACATAAATTGGCCTGAGATCTAATCATACAAGATTATAAGGTGTCCATTTCAGAAGTGAGACATTCATTTTATCAATTGTGTTTGTGATTTCATTGTGGCTTTTGTTTAGGTTCGATGAATATTGTTGTTAATTTGTTCCATTGCTTGGGTAGTCTCAGATTTTGATACAAAGGTACCAGGTAAGGATGGTAGTGGACCTGTTGGGATCACTTCCTTGCCTACTATACAAAAGAAACCTACAATTCCAGTGAAGTCAGCGACAAGTGGGTCATCACGAGAACTGTCAGATGATGACGAGCTTGATGGAGATACTGAAACAACTCAGAATATGGACCCTTCAGATGTTAAACGTGTTAGAAGGTAAGTAGGGTTTTCACCCTACTTTAGATGTATATGTGGTGAAGTGCATTAAGTTATGGATCAAAATGGTTTCATTTAAAAAAATAAATGGCTGGTTTGACCTGCTCTTTGTTTTGTTCATTATAGAATGGTGATCTAATTTTGTTTCTTTATATACAGCCCTCTATGTGTTTGTAAATAGGGCCGTGCATCAGTACAAATATACTGATTCTGGATCTGACAGAACGGCTTGCCACTTTTCTTCTTTGTCCTTAGTTTTGCATTCATCCTGTAATCACTTGAGTACATTGTGCAATCTGGGCGACTTTAAACCATCTGACCGGTTTCTTTTGGTTGACTTTTCAGTTTTTCAAGTTTGACCTGTTATTAATCAGTTATATTCCAACTTGAACCATTTTTGTATAAATGGATAGAATCTACCCACACTGCTATCAGCATGCTAAATCATGAGTTAACTGTGTAGATGCTGTGTTTATATATATTTCCTGCTATTTTCTTCCCTATACTGAAAGGTCTGAGACCGTATATGTCATTTTCTTTTTCAGAATGCTATCGAACAGAGAATCTGCCAGACGTTCAAGAAGAAGAAAGCAGGCCCATTTGACTGAGCTGGAGACACAGGTCTATTTTTGATATTTTCCTGGTTATAATTAGACTACACAAACAGTATAATAGAAACCTTTTTTTATGCTTGTTTCTAGGTTTCCCAATTGAGGGTCGAAAATTCATCATTATTGAAGCGTCTCACCGACATAAGTCAAAAGTACAATGAAGCTGCTGTTGATAATAGAGTTCTGAAAGCTGATGTTGAGACAATGAGAGCAAAGGTCAGTGCTTCATGCTTATTAATTTAGTTTCAGTTATAGGTGAACTACTTTGGCCACTTGTCATTTTGTTGACTGATTTTATCTGTACATGGATAATTTCGGTTGCGGAATACTTACAAGGATCACAGATTAGGCTGTGTTTTGTTTAAGGCTTTGACATTATTTGGTTATAGGGAATGGGTTTGAGGAATATGGATTGATACTCGTAAAAATTGGGAATCCTTGATCCCCACCTCAAGGTTTGGGTTAAAAGTGCACTCCCAACCAATCCACAGTGTTACAAGACTCATTTTCATAGTGACTCCTGACTACAAACTAAAAGTTACCCGGAACACGCACTAGGCACCAACTCCGTGCTTCCCATTGTAACTTTTAGCCAAGCATGTAGAACTAATTGGCTTAATATTGTTTTTTGTTATAATATTGTGTCCCTTTTCATGATGTGGGGATAAATAAAACTCGATCTGCATGTGGAGGGAAAATGAGAAAGTAATGAACAGTAACTTTATGCTGATTGTATTTGTGAAAATTACTTTTTGACAAGTAGATTGACAAATTCAAGTAGAAGTTGAATGGGTTCCTTTTTAACTGATATATTTAAGTTTTACTGTTTGACCGTACTGAATAAATTATGATCCAAGTTAACCCGTTTTCAGATAAATAGAACCCTGATTACTTAACCAACATATACAGGTGAAGATGGCTGAAGAAAGTGTGAAAAGAATTACCGGCTTCAATCCAATGGTTCAAGCAATGTCCGACATGTCAACAATGGGTCCCATTCCATCCTATTCTTGTAGCCCATCTGATGCATCTGCAGACACTGCAGTTCCTCTACGAGATGACATGAAACAGCAATCCTTCTACCAGGGCCAACCTACTCCTCCCACCACCAATCACCACATACCAAACACACGAGTGCCCCAAAATAATATGGTAAACCTCCCCCCAGTCGAAAACGTTCAACACCCAAATGCTGTGATTTCAGAAGTGGGACAACAGAAGATAGGTAGGACGGCTTCAATGCAACGCGTGGCCAGTTTGGAACATTTGCAGAAACGTTTTCGTGGAGATGTTGGAGGCTCATCTTGCGGGACCACTCAAGGTGGGGGTGACCGCTAGCAATATGATTAGAATTCATCCCTAACTGAAAAGGTACCCTTGGGAATGAAGTACCCGATCTCTTCTTGTCATTTTTATGTGCAGTAGCTTGCTTGATCAGAGAGCCCGATTTTGGAGTTCTTTTGTGTCAAATATCAGTTGGTGTTCAGTTATTTAAACTGTGCATATTCCTTCTCTCCATTGAATGAATTCCTTGATCTTCATTGAACAACTGAAACATGAAATGTAACCAGTTGAATTTTTATATTTTTCTAGACTTGCTTAATTTTTTGTTCTTTTGTTCATGATTCACTAGGACCCATCTCCTTGTTGACCGATCGTTACTTCTCTTGACGAAACAAATTTGTAGGCCGTCTGTGCTAGACATTAGAATGGTTCTGGTTTTGGTTGGTTAATAGTTTTAGGCGAGGAGCGAGTATTTAAACGGTTTATTCTCCATTTAGAATCTTAATAGTCCTTGTTTTAGTAAGTGATCTGATTGAAGTGGTCAAAAGTTATCGAAGTATTTTCAAAATCTAAAATAAATTATTGGGTTTTGATGTTAAATAAATTTAGTTTTTTACTATATTTAAAATTTCTAATAAAATAATAAAAAAAAGAGTTAATTTCATTACATCCCCTGTGGTTTAGTGTATTATTAAAATTCGCCCCTGTGTTTTTTTTTTTGTCATTAGATCACCCCGTGGTCGCGTTTTGCTTCATTACCAGCCCCTAACCCTAACCACCGTTTGTCTCAATCCGTTAACCCTCTCATGTGCAATGCACATGAGGGCAATTTCGTCATTTTAGCTATAAAATAACGTTCCCCGCCTTCCCTGTTTATGTCTTCAACTAACACCCCTAAAATTAAAAAAATAAAATAAAATACAAGTATATTAGACACAAACATATATATATAATCTATATACACATACATATATATAATCTATA
>JAOEHQ010035282.1:0-23771 GCA_025447715.1 Asclepias incarnata | reverse complement strand
TTTTAGTTTTTAAAACTTATAAAAACCAATTTGTAATCACTTTAATACTTTAAGAATCAAAGTAGTAATAATAATAACAATAATAATAATTAAATTAAAAAATCATAAGAAGTGGTTCTTTAACAAAATGCCATATAAATAGATGTATAGTTTTTAATGAACTTAAAATTTCATTGTTAATATACAGTAAAATGTTATATATAAAAATATCTATCCTAAAAAAATAATTTTCAATTCAATATTTACCGTGTCTTAACTCCTAACCATATTTTTAGGGAGGTGATCCCTACATAAAATAATTTTGTCATACACAAAAATATTTTGTGTAGGGATCATTACCCGTATTTTTAAGGGTTATGTAATTATGTTTAGCAAGTAAAGTTAATTTTTTTTTTTTTTTACCATTCTCCACCCAAAATAACGGCTTTCATTTTTATAGAAATTGACTGTTTGGTAAGGGGCTTTTTAAAAGCCCCAAAAGGTCTTTAAAATAAAAGCTTGTATAAAAAGGGTTAAAAAAAAGCTACAGCTCCTAGCCTCAACCTCAAGCTTCAGTTTCAAGCCCTTAACCATAACCCAACTCGAAAGCTGCTGTGCCAAACATAAAATATAAATATAAATATAAATATAAATATAAATATAAATAAATAAATAAAGTAGTACGGAGTATTTTTAACAGAAGATTCATTCATTGAGACAAAAACTTTTTTCATTCTCTCATTTGTTGATCCCCCTTTCTTTCTTCAACCCCCCACCCCTTGAATTTCACACCCCCCTCCCCACCATCTTCACTCTCTCTCTCTCTCTCTCTCACACACACACACACACTGTTCAAATTCCATTTCACAAACCCTAATTTCCTGTATCTATCTGTATCTGTAACTATATCTATACGACTATACTCAAAGACCTAACTGATTTTCCCAGCATTCAGGTACTATTTCGCTTTCAGTTTCAATTAATCAATCGTTTCGCCCTCAATTTAAGCACATTACAATTTCGCTTATTGTTTACTGATTTCACTCGTAGTGGGGCTACCGCCTACCGAAGTTATCGCTGATCTCGCTACATCGAATTATATATATATATTTTATATATATTTTGAATGTGTTTTTCAGATTTAAAGCAACACTGAATTGAATTGACAGTTACCTGATAAAGCATTGTTAACTTGAAGATATATATCATTGTTATTGATATGTATATAATTGTTTGAGGAAGAAAGGAAGAAAGAAAGAAAAGGAATTTAAGTTTTTAAAGTGAAGATGGCAGATGCAGCAGCTATTATGGAGGCTGCCGGATCTCGATTTACTGATTTGGAACTTATAGGAAGAGGATCGTTTGGTGATGTTTATAAAGGGTAATAATTTCTTTCAATTTCAGTTTGCTATGTCCTGCATTTTGATTTATATGATTACGTCTGTATGTGTAATTTGCTTACATTGGTGATTTGATTATCATGTGTTTGTGTATACTTTGCGCCGGTTGAAATGTAGCTTTGTATGATGATTTTAGTTAGGTTAGTTTCAAGAGCTTGCTTGAGGATAAATAGTTTGGATGCGACTACATAAAAATTGATTACCATTAGTATGATTAGCAATCACCTCCATATACATAATAAAGAAGATAAGTTATCGTAAGACAATGTACATGTAACTGTGTACAGTAATGGTTCTAAATACTTGGAAAGTATTAATGATTATGTTTTCTTAAGAAATTATAAATTTGGTAGTACTTATTGATGAATACGAGTCTTGTTACTAATTTTCTCATAGTCCTAGTAGTAAGGTTTCCACAACCTCTTGTGCCGGACATGTCACGTATCACCACTGGAAAGGGTTTGGTTCCGTTGAGTTACGGGAATGACCAAGAGTAAAATTAGGAATAGTATGAGTAATCACCAAGGGATTTGTTTAATAGCTTTAGGGTAGGTGAGTATGTAGCACATAAGTGTTTATGATGCCACCCTTCAGTCCTTCAGAGGTGTTTGCATGCCTGGCATGTTGCCTGTCATAATTACATCATCAAGTCGGCAGTGAAGAGCATATTTCAAGTAATAAATTTCAATCAATGTGGAAGTGTGATAAGCAGACCATGTCCAACTTATTCATGGTGTGTTGCTCCCCATTATGATTTACATTGAACTTTTGTATTTTCTTGTAGAGGACGTAGGACCATAATGTATAGCTCATCCTTTTCTTGATCTTGGGGTTGATGAAGAACCACATCTAGTAATAGTCCTTTAAGCCTTGGGGCCTTTTAAAGAACATCTTTTAAAACTTGACAACAGATTAAGCTGGGTGACAAGTGTGGGGTTATGGATAGTTAAACTGGTGATAACCATTACAATATAAATTTGCTTGAGCTACTGCGAGAGGGATTTGTAGGAGAGAAAACTCGACAGACTTCATTCTGATTACTCTCAACAAAGTGCTTAGGCACACCTTTCTTCTTCTCGATGTTCTTGATAATCTAATAAAATTTTTGAACAAGTCCCGTAGTGTATACTTTGAGCAACTTACTTACTTGTACAAATTGAGTAAACTACAGGTGGCGTTGTGAACACATTGTTGATAAGACTTATAATATAACCACCATATCGTAGATGTTACCCTTATCCCGGCTTCTGCAAAAACATTTTTTTTTCCATATCAGTTACATGTGTATCCAATAAGAAAGCTGTACCCAATAAGAATATTGTTATTATTTATAGTAACCCTCAAAAACGACGACATCTATCTTGCGATCAATCTTCGGTTACGTGGGATCTTCACCCTCTTAACTTCTTTGACCTTGAAGAGTGCAGTTATGAGTAAAGTGAATATTTATTAAATTGCATGATTTTACCAATCTTTCTTCCTAAAGTAATTCTGTACGTTTGATTGTACATTGCTATAGAATTATAGGTAATTATTCTACATGTTTCCTTATGTATGAACAATTAAAAACATGGTTGTAAAACTTGGCCGATTGCTCGGCGATTACTCTTACCCCGGAGGTCCGCTGAGGCGAGTTAGGCAAAATCCGAGCAGGAAATCTGTCAACAGAGTCAGCAGGTCAACATCAGAAAAAAGTGGTCAAGATCCGTGAAAATTGGTCAAGCTTGGTGAAACCATTGCTAGATCTCTTAAATATTTACTCAAAATACCACTATAACAACTTATTTGGAGAGATTTGAACTATTTTATCAAATTATTTCAGATTTTTTTTAAAATTTATATACAAATAATTTCAAGTTATATTATATTTATATAGAAAATTCCAATCTGAGTACTCCCCAAGTACTCTCCGAGTCACAGAGTACTCTTACCTCGGACCCCGACTGAGGGGAGTCCCAGTTGCGACTTGCGAGTTTCCCAATCTTGATTAAGAATCCTTTTTGCTAAGACACCAGGGAATATCTCTCACATGGTAAATATTCAATATACATTCCTAGTATTTTAAAAGTATCAACTAATACTAATAATACTGACATATTTCTAATTACAATCAGGTTTAAGTTGCCACTAGCATCGGACTCAACAGTTGACTTAGATTTGAAATCTTGTCTCTCCCATTCCGTTCCTTCAAAAGTATCTATAATTTGCTTGTTTGTCCTCTTAAAATTATGAACAGCCGTCTTAAGATTTAGCTCATTTATCCATGTAATATTTACTTGTACATTCAGAAACAGTTTTATGACTTTCAAGCTTCCTTGTGTTGCAGGTTTGACAAGGAGATCAACAAAGAGGTTGCTATCAAAGTCATTGATTTAGAAGAATCGTGAGTTTTTGTTTTTAAACTTTTTGTATATTCATAATTCTTCCTTTTCACTTGTAGTTACTCTGAAATATCATTTGGAAACCTTTATATCATTATCAATAATGTTTGTTTCCTATTTTCTATAGAGAGGATGAAATTGAAGACATTCAAAAGGTATCCATGTCCTTGCAAATTCTGTCACTTGCCTATTGAATTTGTAGATATTAAATAGTCTATCTGAAATATTTTTCAGGAAATAGCAGTTTTGCAACAATGTCGATCTCAATATATTACAGAATACTATGGATCATATCTTCACCAAACTAAACTATGGATAATAATGGAATACATGGCTGGTGGATCAGTTGCCGATCTAGTAGGTTATTTTTACCAACATCCGCATTGGCATGGCAATTAATTATGGTTATGTCATGTAAATGTGTTTTTTTGTTTCTATTATTTACGTACGGAACAGTTAATGAACTTTACTTACACAGATTCAACCAAATCAACCATTGGATGAAATGTCAATCGCTTGCATTTTACGTGACTTGCTGCATGCCATTGAATATCTCCACACTGAAGGGAAGATTCACAGAGATATTAAAGGTTGTCACTTCTCATTGATAAATTACATGCTCAAGTTCTTCCATTAGTTGGAACATTTATGAGATATTGTATTTTGGTTGTAAGGATAAAGCTAGATAAATTATTTGCTATATTTTCATATTAGAAAACAATGAAACGTGATTAAAATTTGTACTATTTTTTAAAAGAAATTTTAAATTCTTGTAAATGTGGCGGTGCAATGACAGTAATTGTCTCACATTTTGACAGCTGCAAACATTTTGTTGACCGCTAATGGTGATGTTAAGGTACATTGTTTATGTTCTGTTGTATCTAGTGTGATTGTATAATATATGCCACATATGCTTTATATGGATTTGTGTTTGGCAAATGCTGCTATTAAGCTTATATATTGGACTTTCTTACAGGTGGCAGACTTTGGCGTCTCTGCACAATTAACCCGCACGATTTCTAGAAGAAAGGTATTATTCGGTTCGATGCTAACAAACATCTTTTGAATTTCTAGAGGTTTAGAATTAGCAAATACTGATATGATTGGGTGTGACAGACCTTTGTAGGAACACCATTTTGGATGGCACCAGAAGTGATTCAGAATACAGAGGGATATAATGAGAAGGTTACACTGCTATGTCACATTTTCTTCCAGTAACACATGGCACAATCTCTATCTTCTGTTTGGTGCAAAATTTTATTAAAGTCAACTAAACTCAGTACCTTTACGTCTCTTTGATGATTTATCTGCAAACTCAATACTATCTTGTTGGACTTCGCTTGATACAGGCAGATATCTGGTCTTTAGGAATAACTGCAATTGAGATGGCGAAGGGAGAGCCCCCGCTAGCTGATCTTCACCCAATGAGAGTTCTATTTATCATACCAAGGGAAAATCCACCTCAGGTTTGGGTTTTTTTAAATCCTTTAATTCTGTTATTTAGATCTCTCATCTACTTGCCTTTATATCCGGTTAGCAGGCTGCTATGCAACCCTGTTTTTAACTTTATATCTAAATATTAATGTATTTAAATACGGACATTCATTCATTTTTCTTAATTGAGTCAGAGTTATCTTAGATTAGGATTTTGACATTTTGAAACGGTTCTCTTGCAGTTAGACGAACACTTTTCTCGTCCTATGAAAGAATTTGTTTCGTTGTGTTTAAAGAAGGCTCCAGCTGAGGTACCCTATCCCCCCCCCCCCCCACCCCCTCTTTTTTCGTGGGGTGGGTATGCGGTTTTTTTTATTTAAATTTGTTTATGATGTTTATTTTGTGTGTGTGTGTGTGTGTTTTTTGAGCTTTTTCTTGCTGCTACTGCTGGCATTACCATTATTCCTTTTGGTACAAACAAAGGATAAAACATTTTTTGTAACAAAAAGGCGAGATATATTAAAAAGTTTAACTTTAAGATATATGTCGTAGTTCATGTTTTTGTATGGAGGGAAAAGAGCCATTGTGTTAGTTTGTATGCCATCAGGCCCATCAAGTTCAATATTGTCCAAAATATTGTCTTTGAATTTCTTCTGTATTTTTAGCTTTCCTCCATTAGTTACTGGGATAATGGTTTACTTGTATATTTATAGTTTTATTTGTTGTCCCTCTGCTTTTCGATTATATATTTCAGAGACCTGGTGCAAAGGAACTTCTGAAACATCGCTTTATTAGGAATGCTAGGAAGAATCCAAAACTCCTGGAAAGAATCAGGTGCTTTTCGATAGCCCATCTTTTATTGTTCACATCTTTGTTTTTTTGTAATTTCCGATCACTTCGTTTCCATTCATTAATGGATCTGTTATGCATCCACATTGGCAAATATCCTTGTATCTTGACAGAGAAAGACCAAAGTTTCAAATTAAGGAGGACGGGGAAAGCCCTAGAAATGGTACACAAGCTTTTGGAGAAGGTTCCAATACCGTGAAAGTGACCAGGGAACCAAGAGTTGAGGAAACTGTTCGAGCCAGGTGGAATGTGATTACTAGAATGTGAATTTACAGTTTGATCCTTATGCTGCTCAAGTGTTGACTAATCAGTATTTTAATTACAGTGGCCAGGGCAAAACTCAGAGAAATGCCGGATGGGATTTCAGCATAGGTGGATCTGGAAGCACGGGAACCGTTAGAAGTGCTGTAAGACCACCTCAAATCAGAGACCGGAAAACTGACGTTCAAGCAACCCAGAAGAGGACGGTGGACTCTGGTACCAGACGTTTATCAGAAGCTTCCAGAAGAGACTCCAGAGAGTTGGACCAAGACAAAAAACAAGATTATTACAGAGGTGATGAAGATACGTCTATGGATGGCACGGGAACAGTTGTTGTGCGATCTCCACGAACTCAGACACCCTCACTTTTCAGTGATCAAAGTACCATGGTAGGGTCAAGTCTGGTGGAAGTTGTATAACTCTGTTTTCTGTCAGTGATTTGAACATATTTTATTGGGTGTACAGTCGAGTAGCACATTCAGCTCTGTTGATGATGCTTCAATCAGTGGAACCTTTGTCTACCGTGGTCAACGTGATGAGTCAGATTCTCCTAGGACTCCAAAGTCAAGGCTGGGAATTCAAGAGAAAACTTCAACTGCTACACATGAAGATAGTGCATCAAACATGGCAGAGGTCATTTATTGTTTTTCGTTTTTTGAACATTTTTTGTTGTAACGTATCTTTTAATATGTTTACTTGTATGTTATCAGGCAAAGGCTGCAATTCAAGGAGGGATGAAGAAAGGACATGCAAAAGATAAGTCTGCTTTGAGCAAGGTTAACAAAGGTGTCCAAGAAAGTGGACGAGTAGAGAAATCAACAAATAGCTCAGATTCTTCAAGGTAATGAAATTTCATTGGAGAGTTTTCTTGTGTTAATTGGGGGATCGAAATTTAGTTTTGTCTATAAATAATTAAATTTGTAATCCAGGCATTCAAACGACTATTATGATGCAATAAAAGCATTTCCAAAACCTCGTCAAGCAAGTAGTGATGAAGAAGAGAGTGCCAGGACTTCTGCATCATCAGCATCCACTCCACTGTCTATTCTAATAATCCCTTCATTGAAAGAGGTGAGTATGAATATATCTCGTATGCAAGGGTTCTTCAAGTCAAAGAATATAATGTGGAAACCTATTGGTGAAAACTATGTTCTAAAAATAATCAGATTTGGGATCCCAATGAATGGAGCAGTTGATGTTGTGATTTGAATGAAATGTAGGCAGTTGCAGATGATTTAGAAGCATCTGTAGTTCGTTCTGTGATAAATTCGTTGATGGATATGGAATACACCAAGCCCGGGTCTTGTGAGTTTCTTGTCACTCGAATGCTTCACCGGTTAGCAAGGTAAATTACTTGAACATCACACTTTTTTTATGTAATCCTTTTTTATCCTTTTATACTTTGTATAGTGTTGCTAATGAAAACACTTGTCAGTTCAAAGGAACCATCATTGAAGGATCTTCAAGATGTGGCAATACGTGGATTCTCCAAGGGTAAAAAGGTAATAGAGCCAGAAAATGCGAATGCTGAAAATGCAGAAGCTGATATCAGAAAGAAGCAACAGGAGAAAGAGGCTCAGTCTAATGCCAACTTAAGCCCTCTTGCAAGGTTCTTGCTTTCAAGGTTTGTCAAGTTACTTATTTTTGCTATGTTTTCCTGGCATTACCTGCAACTTAAGACACTTGAATATCGCTTATTGTGTGGGATTTAAGAATCTACACATATTTGCTCATGGTCATTGTTACCACCTAGCGTGGCATTGATTATTGTCCACAAGATTCGGTTATTGATGAACCTACACTTTTCCTTCATGATGCAGATGGCAAGGCCAAACATCGCGAGATCTCAACTCAACTTAGAGAGGATCATATTGTTGATTATAGTTGCACCTTTGGGTGAATTTTCTGTTCATTATTAATTTATTCAACTGTAAATAACATCGAGAGAAGATAGTATTTTTTGCCACCCTTGTCAATTTTTTGGGCCTAGCCAAGCGTACATTTCCTTTTTGTAGTGAAATATTGTTGTATACTCGGGATGTTGCTCATGATTTTGTGGGCTATAAACTTAGTGGATCTGGATAATAAGTAGTTAGTTTTTTTTTTTTTGTTGTTGAACAAGTATAAAAAACAATGGGACCTTTAATAGATTCTTCATGCATAAACGAATGGTTTGACTGTAAGTCTGTAACTATACATGGATCGTGAAAGCATCTAGTCTGGATTGACGGTGTACCTTCTTTGCAAATATTTTATATCTTTTTATTTATAAGCAAAACTTTCATTCCAATGGCCCAAAGACCACCCGGACTTCTGTTTTCATTTTTTAGTTTCAGAAAGTTCATCACTTAAAATTTATTTTGCTCAAGTGCTCCATCACAGTAACACAATCTTTTTTTAAAAACGGATATATGGTCTCCATATGGACTTTCCATACATGTATATAGCTTATTTATTTTTAGATACACAGTTGTGGAAATTTTTATTAAATGTCATGTATAAAATCGATCAACATGTAACTAAAGTTGAATACTCACAAAGTATTAGTATAGTCAACATATCAACACTTAATTTCTTCAAAGACATGACATAGAAAAGGTGACAGTGATACTTCTATCCGAGGTATATTTATTAGTTTTAGTTTAGTGTCTTAGTTAAAGTTAATTGTCCAAATGTGCATGGTATGTTGTTATAAAACCGCCCTTGACAAAACACCACCTTGAATTTTGTAATTATGTATAACGTTTTATGTTCACAAGTTTGAAATATCAATTGGAGTTTGTTATTTGCTATACTATATGCCTATATGGGATCGTATGGCCTTGGCTAACATGTGCCAGTGCTATTAGGAGTCATTAAATTTTTACTAGACTTTCCAATTTTGACAAAGAAAAATAACAACCTTTTGACCAATAAAGGAAGGTAAGTTAATGATGGTCTATTTAATTATGGGTGGTGATATTCGTACAACTTTTTTTTGATACATCTAATACACTGCTATATTAATAACTTATACAGTCTATTGTATGAGTTGTACGTTATGGTAGATGTATAAAAAAAAATGGTACGAATATCACATCTCTTTAATTATAATTTAATGGCTCTTAATAAATATTAAATATGGATACATTAATATGGATGGTGATCGTAATATTATATTGTCTAGATGGGGACCGGCGTGATGTGGGTATGACAATACACAACGTGTGAAGTTAATTTCAAACTAAACACATGTGTAAAAAAATGATAGCATAGTACAAGCGCAAAGTATAGAAGATAATGTTCCGATAAATTAAAAAAATCATTATTATTTTCATAACTAAAAGTTATAATAATGTAAATTGATAATTAAATAAGGTAATTGTATAAGAAGAACAGTTTGAAAAATATAATTAACAAATGAATAGAGGTATTATAGATATATCATATGAAAATATTTAAAATAGTTAATAAAATTGAAGGGACATCAACTCAATATTTGAAAAAAGGGAGGGGGGAGGCTTTAGATAATAATATTATGAAAATGACAGGATTTAAATAATGAAAAAAACGTTTCTTATTCATTTACTATTATATTATTATTATTATTATTTTTATAAAAGATTTTGTTTGACATAGTTACAATGGTTATGGTTAACTTGTTAGAAGATGCATAAAACTATTATACTCCTATAATTGTACATATTTTTAGGAGGTGTTCATATTTGTACAGTATTTTTAGACATTAATTAACAATATGCATAGTAAGTAGGTTATGTTTATCAATTCTTTTTTTCAAAATCATTAAGTAACACATAATCATCATACAATATCAAAATGCAGACTCAAGCTCACAATTAAGGAAGAAAATAGATTGAATACAATGTTTTAAAAACCGGGTTAACATGGCTGGTTCAACCGTTTGAACCGGTGACTGGTCGAGGTGCTGGTCTATTTGCAGCTGATTTTTGTTTGAACTGTTTTTTTTGGTTTGACCCGACCGAATTTCCGGTTGAGCCAAATTGACCTGTTGACCCAGGTTTTTATAGTTTTTTTTAACAGCTAAATCTTAGACTAACTCCTAGACTATCTATTACACCAAGATGCACCTCCTAAGTATTGAACCTGGGTTTCCTCCAAAAAGACAGTTGATGTACCACCGAAAAGGTTTACCCATCAAGTCGGGTGTGGGGCCTACACACAACCTTCATTCTTGAGTAGATATATTTCGCATAGCCTAGTGTGGATAAAGTGGATTGTGTAGCTTATGTGGTTTAAGCAGATATTGAGGATTGCTAGACATTTTTTAGGATTTGATAATCCTTACTGAGTAGATTGGGCTGATTTGAGTTGTCGTGCCTGATTGTATGCACGGAAAGTCTTTCATTAAATATTTTAATTGGCAATTTTTTTTGTTGTACTAACCTGTTATCTTACCCGGCTTTTATAGCTGACACTTGTTTTGTGAAAATAGTACACTATATTGGTATAATAATATTATGAAAATGAAAGGATTTAAACCATGAAATAAATATTTCATACTCATTTGTTATTATTATTTTTTTATAAATGGTTTGGTTTGACAATAGTTACAATAGTTAGGTTAACTTGTTAGAAGATGCATAAAATTATAAAATTCTTATAATTATACATATTTTCAAGAGGTGTTAATATTTGTACAATATTTTTATACATTTATTAACAACTAGATTAAACCCGTGCGTTGCACGGATAAATGGGTATTTTGTCATATAGACAGTTAAAAATAGTATGCTTTAAATATAATTAAAATATTGTTATATGAATATAAATGTAAGTTTCTAACTTGAAACTAAGAGAAACAGTTTAAATAGATAAAAAAAATAAAAATAAATAACCATAAATGGTATGAATAATGTGTTGAAATGAAGATAAACGTAAAAACAATAATAAAGGTATAATAAATATTTTTGAGTTGTATAATTTCTTATGTACATATCTATCTTCATGAATATCTTTATAGCCTTATTCATAAAAAATAATATCTTTGTAACACAACTGTAATTCTTAATAAAAGATGCACATCTATAAGCAATAAAATATTGAATTGTTTCTTTTTGAATATAAATGGTGGTAACAACAGGTAGTCTTATATTATCTTTAAAAAGACACGAATAGTGTCATCCTATCCTATATGATTAAGTTTTTTTTAGCACAAATCAACATTAAAATAATATATATATAAAAATACAACGTTTTCATACGAAAATTTTAAAATGCAAATGTAAAGTACTAAACGTTGTTTTGTAATTTTTTTTTTATAAAAAAAATGATTTATAATGTATTGCAAGATAATGTACGCGGTATGAAACAATATATATTTAAAATAATGCATCGATTTTTGTATTTCATGTGTATTCATAAGGTTTTGACTTTATATTTGTATAATACATGGATATTATCGGTGTCTGCTAATTAGTATTATTAGTTACTGAATATCTATCGTAGTTTGCAAAAAGTAAATAAATATTAAGTTAGATCAAGTGGTTTGTGCATAATCTTGTCTTTGGCTTTTTATTTTTCTATTTAAAATTAATAAAAGCAAATGCTCACATATAAACGCTCACATATAAACGCCACGTAGTAGAAAATGATGACGTGACGAATGAAGTGACACATGGACACTGAAAAATAGAGATTTAATTGTCAAAATAATTATAAAAAATTACCAAAAGATAGCCACATAGGATTTAAAATATTCTCATTTATCACACTTATCAATTCCTTTTTAAAAGGCATTAAATAGCACACAATCATCATACAATATCAAAATGCGACTTTAGCTGACAATTAAGGAAGACAATGGATTGAATGCAATGTTTTAAAAACCACCAGGCTGCAGTCCATTGAACCGGTGACTGGTCGAAGTACAGGTCTATCTGTAGCCAATTGTTTGTTTGAACTGTTTTTGGTTTGATTCGACCGAGTTTTTTGGTTGAGCCAGGTTGACCTGTTAACCCGAGTTTTAAAACTTAATTAAAAAAGAAAAACAAAAAGCCTATCTTTGAACCAAACGGGCCCGCATACATATTATGGAGTGACACTTAATTCTCCAAACTTGATACTTGTAACTGATCATGTATATATTTTTATTTGTATTTTTGGTGAAATTGAAAATAAAACTTTATTAAAAGTTAAAGTAGGTTATTATATATGATGAAAACATTACATATAAACTTTGATATGTATATTGAGTATTTCAACGATCGAAGTCCTAAGCAGTGAACAACGGATAGTGACATATTTGGCACGGATACACTGTCTTGTAAAGCCAACCTAAGGCATTGCCCTCTACTCTACGTACTGTTTAAGGCAACCCAACCTTTCAATTCGCCCCATATTACTTGAACCAACTCTCAACTTGGAACGGGCAGGCGAAAATATGTTAGACCCAACGAGCTAGCCCAAATCATGGTTTAAACCTACTTTCTCGTAACACCACTACTTCAGTTACAAGAAGCATAATTACCAATCCTGTTAGCAAGTACCATACTAGTGTACATTAACACACCTATATATATGATATATCCCTTCAATTCCTTTTGGTTTTCAATATATGGAATGGTATAAAAATCATGTTAAAAAGTAACAAGGATGAAGGACATTATTTTAATTTGTAACAAGCTAGGATCAAGTATAAGGCCAAACACATGGGCATTACGAACAATATTAATTATCCTAAGTATCAATTAACTACTATATTTGTAATGATATGATTTAATTACCAGTATATATAAAAAGCATGCATACTCGATACAATTACAAGTAGTTCCAACGCTTTTTTTTATATCATCAAACATTAGGACCTAGCTTGATTCGGTACACATTAATCGACATCCATTCAAGAATGCAGCTCATCAAAACACTCTTCGTGTTAGCTCTCTTTGCGACATTTCAAGGATGTAATTCAGACGCAAACCAGCTTAGGGATGTCAAGACCTTAACTTCTGGCCCATCATCGTCTATCCTTTTTCAAGTCACTGGAAATATATATCCTGACGGGTACATACATAGACACTTACTTGTTCTTCCCTTTTTCTTTTTGTGATCAACTTGGTGAAATTTTGTGTTATTCAGTATATTAAAATGGGTACGTTGTGTTTGACTGGCTACTATTTTTTTGATTACTTATCTTTAAGTTTAGTTAATGATTAAAGTAGCAGATCGATATGTTTATAAAAACAATATTGTTAGTAATTAAGCTTTTTGTTTTGCCCTATGTAAACAATATTCACGAATTTTGTGTTTTCTCTTTGATCTTTTGGGCCTGGTTCAACATATTATTTGTTTTCACCTGTTACCAAATTTACTCATTTTGACTAGATATATACATTATGTACATAGGGGTATATATATATATATGTATATATATATTTTGTGTGTGTGTGTGTGTGTGTATAGGTATATATCTACACGCAAGTAACAGCACGTATGCACATATGTACTTATCATAACATTTCGTAGATTGATATGTATTTTCTTTGCGTGGTTTATGCGTAGCTTCCATAACCATGTACTTACAGCAAAAGATTTATTAATGATACTCAAACATGTCATTTTATGAAACATCTTAGTAAACTACTATTAGAAAAGTAAAAATTTGTTGTTAGTATTTTATTTTTTCTATGAATAAATCAACTTCGTATGTATGTGCAGGTACTATTATGTGACAGTGAACCTAGGGGATCCACCAAAACCTTACGAGTTTGACATTGACACTGGAAGCCATCTCACTTGGGTTCAGTGTGATGCACCTTGCCGGCAATGCCTCCGTGTAATTCTTCTCCTTGCTAGTCCCCCCCAAAATTTTAATCTTAAGCACATATACACATAATAAGCCTTCCTAAAATCATTACCAACGACAAAGCATGCCATTTTGATTTTTTTTTAACAATAGACACACACGGTCTTCATTGTTGTCCCGGTCTCACAAACACTTGATTAATTAAGCACATAAGCACATCATCTTATTACCTTAATTATGTACACCTTTGATACCACTAGTACTGCTACTACAAGGCTAGAGGTTATTGGTATAACATGTTTTACTCAGTTATGCAATCAGCTGACAACTATATTAAATATTATTTAGACTAGGCAAAAGATGAGAAATGTGTATATCCATGCAACAAAATTAGGGATGACAATCGGGCCGGGTTTTGGATGGCTGCTTGATATTTACTCAACCCAAACCAAGCTGACTAAATAAATTTCAATAACATGAACCTTCAACGACACGACCCATTTGACATGATTAACAATCGGGCTAGACAAGTTTGTGGATTATTTTGGGTCATATGGGTTGATTTTAGTCAAAAATGTTTCAGGTTATTTATATAAAAGCAATTTTTACTGAAAAAAGTTTGGATTGATGGGTCAGTCAGTTTACCAAATGAACCCGAACATGGCCTAAAAACAATTTTTGGTGGGTTGACATGATGCCCAGTTGCAATCACACAACCCTAACCCATTTACTTGTGTCAAATTCAATTCAGGTTTTAGTAAAAATTAAGAGTATCAATATGAAGCAAGATTTTCTGAAAAAAACATATGAAGGATTTTTTGTTTGGTTTTGCAGGCTCCTAACCTGCCTTATAAACCTGTTACTGGAACACTTCTGGCATGCGAGGATCCATTGTGTGCAGAAGTTCAATGGCCAAAAATACCTCATTGTGGGTCTCCACACGAGCAGTGTGACTACTATCTAACATATGTC
Source organism: Asclepias incarnata (assembly GCA_025447715.1). Taxonomy (NCBI): domain Eukaryota; kingdom Viridiplantae; phylum Streptophyta; class Magnoliopsida; order Gentianales; family Apocynaceae; genus Asclepias; species Asclepias incarnata. Next base: position 8,733 of record JAOEHQ010035282.1, on the reverse strand, counting down.
GATGGTGGATCATCTCTTGGTATAGTGATAAAAGACCCATTTTCCTTGCAATACACCAATGGAACTGTAACCAACCCGCATCTTGCATTTGGGTTAGCCTCTGTTTGTTGTTTTTTTTTCTTCCGAACAGTTTTGATTTACTTACAAATTTAAGGAACTGATTTCGTTATGCATGCACGCATAATTTATAGCATCTTAATTGGTGTCATATATACATTCAGGTGTGGTTACCATCAGTCACATCCAAACCCAGCGACTCGGCCTTTTGTTGATGGGATTCTTGGTCTAGGCATGGGCAAAGAAGGCATCTTAAGCCAGCTACAAGAACTTGGTGTAATAAAAAATGTAGTGGCTCATTGTCTTAGTTCACAAAGAAATGGATATCTGTTTTTTGGGGACGAGTTAGTCCCTTCAACTGTCGTCTGGACACCCATGGTGACTTCAGCCGATTTAGTGTGAGAATTTTTTCTTTTATAGCTCTTATATAGATATGATTATTCTACGGTTTATGAAATGTGAAAACTTATCCGCATAATCTTTCCAGGAAACGATACTTCTTGGGAGTTGCCGAACTCTATCTTGGTGGATTAACAACTGGGAAGAAAGATCTCCGTATAGTGTTTGATAGTGCAACTACCTATACTTTCTTGATTCCCGAAGCTCACAAAGCTCTAGTTTCTATGGTGAGGGAAACTGTCACGACATCAAACGCATTATTTATTTATTTAGATTTTATTATTATTACTTCGTATTATAATTTGTTGTTCAAAAAAAAGAAAAAAAAGGGTCATCCATAATCATGGTTGCAGCTTGTGGAAGACATAAGAGACAATTTCCATCCGATTGATACTGTATATGATGAAGAGTTGTCACTCTCAGTATGCTGGAAAGGCTCGACACGTTTCCGTTCCATTGACTAAGTGAAACACTTTTTTAAGCCGATAGTGTTGAGTTTTGAAAATGGACAGAATTCATGGTTTGAGATGGACCCTGAAGCATATCTAGTCATTACTGTAAGTAGTCCGTCTGGCCTATCATATGATCCAACTTTTCTTTTTGTGTGTGTGCCTGCATAATATATATACACATTAATGAATGAATGTTGCAGAAAGAGGGAAATGCTTGCCTTGGGATCTTTAATAGTGAGGATATGGGTGCCCCTACTATAAATCTGATTGGAGGTATATATAACAATCAATTGTCCCAACAAAATTATCATCTTCTATCAACTACATATTATATAAAGTTGCTTCTTTTTTTTTAATTTTATTTTAAATTTTAACTTGGTATTAATTTGCAGATATATCATTTGTTGACAAAGTAATTGTTTATGACAATGAAAATCAAAGGATAGGATGGACTCCTGCAGATTGCAATAACCTCCCAAGTCTATAAAATTTACACCCAAATTAGCTAGCTACTACTCGCAAACTTATACAACATTTCTGATCGAAAATGTCAAACTTACAGTTATGATTATTGGTGCTAAGTAATTAAGTTGACCATTATATTATATTATATTATCTTAGTTAATTAATGTATGGATGTTTGAATGCTTTGCAAAATTACTTACTACTTGAAGTTGTTGTAATAATGAATTAATTATTTTAGAGTATTTGATGGAAGTATATACTAATATTTGTATTAAGATATTGTGTTACTGGTTTTTAATAAGGTAGGTAGTGTTATATGTTTTCTGAAAAAAATAGAAAAAGAATTAATATCAATTGAAATAAATGGCTACAATAAAGTACAGTAATTTTTCTTCCTTTCATAAAACAACCAAAATGACTATCATTTTGAAAAGGAAGATCTCACATAAGTTAGTAAACTTAACATACAATACAAACTTTATAACATGTTGTACAGGCTTTTAATACGCATCAATAGTAAATTAATCAAAATACATGGTATTTTTTTATCGATTCCCTTTTGAAAAGGGCAAATTGCCTAAAAAGACAATTAATGTTTTTTTTGACAATAAAGGGTAAGGTTAATTTTGCAAAACATAAAGAGATCGATCACTAATCAGGTTGACATAAATAAAAGAGTAGCACCATCAAATCATCATCGTAAACCATCACGCTAGAACAATTTTTACCCCCTTATATATTTCATTGATTAGTGATTCCTTTATTTGTTTTAAAATGATTAATGACTCATTTTATTATCTCAAAATTTAAATTACTTCCTTATTGGAAAAAAAAACATTAATTGCCCATTTAAAAACGAACATACAAAATGATACACATACATGATCTTTACTAGAAGTTAATTTATAGTTGTACAGGCTGATATGATGTGTATTAAATGTGTTAAGTTTTAATTACTATATTCGTAATGATTTACTGGTATATACTCTTAATTTGTATATCATTACAAGTAGCTAGTTCCAATATATACTCTTTGTATATATATATCATCATCATCAAAATCAAATAGCAATAGCAATATATATATATATACATTCGACATTGAAGCTAGGATCGATGCAGTTGATGAAAACAGTCTCCTACTTGTTAGCTCTCCTTACGACATTTGGAAGATGCTTCTCAGACGGAAATAATAATCATCTGATGATCAAGGATGTCAAGACTTTAACTTCTCCACCGTCTATCTTTTTTCTAGTTACTGGAAATGTTTATCCCGATGGGTATATATATGATGCTTCTTCTTCTTCTTCACTTTTTCCTTTTTTAGACATTTACATTTTTGCACAACTAATACAGAAAAAGTGGTGTTTTTTGTGTTGTTTTTTTATGTTTTTATTTTTTATGTTATTAAAGTAACATATATATATATATATATATCTGATCATAAAAACTACTCGTATATTATTAACTTTGATAATAAAGCGTTTTCGTTGACCTATATATACACTTGTAACTTTTGTGTTTTTCTTCTTTTTCTTTTTAATCTTTTGGGCTATTCAAGTCAAGTATTCAATAAATATATCAAATTGAGTATAATAACAAAACGAAATGATTCACAAGGGTTGCGTTGACCGTCATTGTTTTTCTATTACTTTTATTATTTCAAGTATTAGATATATATATGTGATCATGAAAGTTATATCATCATAATATCAAGTATAATATATATATATATATATATATATATATATATAGCTTTTGGAGCAGAACAATTTGATAAGTTGTAAATTTTTAATAGCTTTAACCCATTAAACGTTTATAAACTGTCATTGTATTTGTGTTAATAAATTGATATTAAATTTAAAATTGCATTTATCATATTGGTTATTCTGAGAAAAATAAATAAACAAAAACAATGAATAACTTGGCATGTTAATAGTACAGAACTTATAATCATGTGTTCAACTCTCTATAATATACTTAAAACATGTCCGTCCTTTCACACAACATTTTAATACTCGTATAACTTTTTGAATTTGGTGTCACTGTCTTGTAAATTATTGTTCAAATGTTCTGCATGATCAAGAAGTGGTCGGATATGCATACGAGGTGTTCCTTTATTCAGGTTATTCGAAAAGGAAGAGTCTGTTTACTAATTAAGATGTATACAATCTAACTCGGATATCCAATGACCGGTTTTGAACCTTTCCTTGACACCGTCAAGATTGTACTTAATTAGCGGAATTCAAACTTGGAATCTTTATATTAACTGCTACGCCACTTTGACTGGTTACATGAAAAGTTTGAAATTAGTAATTGTTTTTGTTTATATAAATATATCCAGTTGTATGTATATGCAGGTACTATTATGTGACGGTGAACCTAGGGGATCCACCAAAACCTTATGAGTTTGACATTGACACTGGCAGCCATCTCACTTGGGTTCAATGTGACGCACCTTGCCAGCAATGCCTCGGTGTAATTCTTCTCACTTGGGGTTCAATATATATATATAAATATAAAGAAGGATTAACTTATGAAAACAACATACATATATATGAATTATCAATTTATGTTTGGTTTTGCAGGCTCCCAACCTGCCTTATAAACCCGTTACTAGAACACTTGTTGCATGCGAGGATCCATTGTGTGCAGCAATTCAATGGCCAAAAATACATCATTGTGAGTCTCCAGATGCGCAGTGTGACTACTATCTAAAATATGTGGATGGTGGATCCTCTCTTGGTTTAGTGATAAAAGACCCATTTTCCTTGCTATACACCAATGGAACAGTAATCAACCCGCATCTTGCATTTGGGTGAGCCTCTTTTTGTTATTTTTTTCAAACAAGTTTGTTTTAATTTATTTACGAAATTAAGGAAATGATCCAAACATAATTGGTTTCATATGCATTCAGGTGTGGTTACCATCAGTCACATCCAAACCCAACGACTCGACCTTACGTTGATGGGATTCTTGGTCTAGGCATGGGCAAAGAAAGCATTTTAAGCCAACTGCAACAACTTGGTATAATAAAAAATGTAGTGGGTCACTGTCTTAGCTCACAAAGAAATGGATATCTGTTTTTGGGAGACGAAATGATCCCTGAAAGTGTGGTCTGGACACCCATGGTGATTACAGACGAATTAGCGTGAGATTTTGTTTTCAATTTTCTTGCACATATCATAATATATGATTTTATCGCAAATTATAAAGTGTCAAAACATATCATATACTTTTGCACATACTCTTTCCAGGAAACGATATTATTTAGGATTCGCTGAGCTATATGTTGCTGGAGTGACAACTGGGAAGAAAGAACTCCGCATAGTGTTTGATAGTGCAACTACCTATACTTACTTCACTCGTGAAACTGTCAACGCTATAATACATATGGTGAGGGAAATGGTCATATGACATCAAACGCATTATCGATTGATTGTAATGCTTTAGTTTCACCCTAATCTCACGTCGGGACTAATTAACATTATCCAAAAACATGGTTTGCAGCTTGAGGAAGACATAAGAGACAATTTCCATCCGATTGATACTATAGTTGATGAAGAGTTCCCACTGTCAGTATGTTGGAGAGGCTCAACACCTTTTCGGTCCAATCACGAGCTCAAAAACTTTTTTAAACCCCTAGTGTTGAATTTTGAAAATGCAGAGAATTCATCGTTTGAGATGGGACCTGAAGCATATCTAGTCATTACTGTAAGAAGTCCTATGAATTGAACTTCAAAACAATTTTCTTTCTTTTTGTGTGTGTGCGCGCGCAGGGGCGGTAAGCAGGGTGGGGCAGTGACCTGAAAATATAAATTTTGTTATGAATTCTTTTTGGATTTTTTTTCTTTTCTATTGAATCGCCCTTATGCGTGTGCAAAAAGTTTTAACATACGCATACATTAATTGTTGCAGAAATTGGGAAATGCTTGCCTTGGAATCTTTTATAGTGATGATATTGATGCCCCTACCATAAATCTGATTGGAGGTAAGATATAACTTAGAGACAAATTAGTCCAACAACATCATCATTTTTAAGTACTATACATGTATTATAAAGTTGTTTTACTTTTTTAGTTGATATTTGCATTTGCAGATATATCATTTGTTGACAAAGTCATTATCTATGACAATGAAAATCATAGGATAGGATGGGCTCCAGCAGATTGCAACAGCATATAAACACCCAAATTACTACAAATTAAAGAAGAAATGTACTACACAAAGACTTGTGATACATGTCAAATTTACAACTGATATTGGTGCTAATTTGACCATTATATTAGTTAAATTTATGAATTTTTTTTTATTGAAGTACTTATTACTTGAGGTTGTAAGAATTAATCATTTTAAAGTATTTGATAGCAATGTTTTATCTTTATTTCTCTGCCTTTCTGGAAGTCAAAGTAAGACTATCCACAATGGGGATGTTTATGGGAGATCTATGGTGAGATGGACGATGTTTGTGGGGAAAGTATTGTTGTGGGTGATGACATGGAAGGTGTCCATCCATGAGTGTTTGTAGGGAAGGATTGTGAAGGATAAAGAGCGATGATGTTTGTGTGTGTATATATATTAATTGTATGCATATAATAATTGGGTATTTGTGGTAAGAATGAATATGTTATTGGTGTAGGTAAAAAATTGTTTATGAAAAGGATGTATAGAAAACTGATATGACATGCTAACTAGGCACCGAACTGATGCGTACAGTCTAATCAAATGTACACTACTCATATAAAATGTTTATTTTATGAAGAGTCTTACTTTCAAAAGTCATAAGAGGTCTTTTAACTATATTTTTACTCACGTTTTCTTTTATATATCTAGCTAAACCGTTCATTAAAATAATTTTTTACCTTTTCATAACCTTCTTTTTCAAAAGTGTCAAGACTCACTAGATGATAAAATTCGCAAAATATCATTAAAACTCATATTTATAACATTTTCGCTATGTCACTGAAACCACTTGGGTGTGTTCGGTCTGCAAATAAATGAATGTGAATAAAAGTGATAAAGTCGAATTTCATTTATGAAAAATTAGAATTAAGATTGGGCATGAAACTCATAAAAATATAGCTTCATCAAGTTCATCAAAAGGGATGGGTTTATATTTCATTCTTATTTCCTATCTTTTACTTTATCAAATTCATACTCGAGTATATATAAACTACTATCAAGGAGTATTGTTTTCTAACATCTTGGGATGGTCACTTGGTCAGAGAAATGATTGAAAAGTGACCAGCCCTCCCCGAATAACCCGTACAAGAAAAACTTTCGCGTTTATCTTATAATAAAATTCGACTACCAAGCAAAACCCATCCTAAATTGAAATAGTTCTTCCGGCCAAATTACTTTGAGAGCTGACAGAGTGCTCAGCAACTTGTAGGGTACACAAGAACTTTACGGGGTCTTCTAAAATACGCGTAGGCATGGCATAACAAAACAAAAGAAGAAAAAAAAAACATGATTAATAAAAGAAAAAGACATAAATAAATCCACCTAACCAAAGAATATAATATTGATTGAAAACGTGAAGCAAAGAACCCACTCACGAAAGCTTCCCCTGCCGCACACGAATGGTATCATCATCAATTTTATATATCAACACTAAACATTATATGTCTCCTACCTCACCCCTATATATATATACCAGAAATAATACTCGCACAATGCGCGGTGGTTGATGGTTGAAGTCAAAAGGTGATAGTGTCCGTCAGTTAATTTTGCCGGCCGTCGGTTCTGAATTGTTTTACACATATATATAAAAATAAAAATTGTATTTGTTGTTATTGATAAAATATTTATAAATAAAAATTATTATGTAAATTAATATATAAAAATAATAATAATAATATAAACATTAAATAATAAGTTAAAAATGATAATGTTTAAAAAATTTAAAATTTAAGATACTATTCAAATGCTTTATAAGATAGTATAAATATTCTCAATCATATTATCCACATATAAATAAACGTGGGGTGAATTTTTATAAATCGAAATTAATTATAATCGGCAGATTTATTGATTGTGACATGAGATTTTAATACTTTAATTTACAATAATCTCAATAAAAATACTTTTCTCGTGATTAACACAATGTTTGATATTATTTATTTAATGTCATTATACATTGATGTAATATACGAATATATCCATTGATGGATTACCTCAAACTTGTATGTTAATTATTATTATTATTATTCATGTTTGAATTGTCTTTAAGCCGTGTAATATGCCACAACATTCTGTCTATTCATAAATAATTATAAATGTTTGTACATAATAATAACAATATTTTTCTTTCAAAAGTTATATAAAAAAGGAACAATAATATCTATATCTATACTACTATATACAGAACATCACCCCCCCTCCTTTTTTCCTTTTTTTTTTTTCTTCTCAAATTACACCTTTGAACAACCCAAAATACTCTTCTTTTTTATTTATTAATTCAAAATCTTCAACTTATAATACATTTAATGAAATTAATTTACAACATCTACCCTTAACTCTTAAAATAACTACACTACACTACCCCATTTTACATCAATAACCTTTATATCAATAGCTTACACTACTCGCTATCGCCGCCACCGCCACCGCCATCACCGTCGCATCATGCGGACATTCGTCTAATATTAACTAAATTAGTAGTCACCGAAGTTGTTTAAGACTATTCCAAACCCATTTCGAACCTCTCCGAACCTCATTTTAGATATATTTTAAAATTTTCATTAAATAAAAAAACGTTAAATATATTTTAAATTTTGGCAAATATTTGTTATCATTTATTTAAATATATTTTAAATTTGGCAAAATATTTGTCAACATAAAATATATCTATGTTGTACGATTTTCAAATAATTAGTCTAAAGAATTAAAATAATTATTAATTCATTATAATGGAAAACCTAAACAACTTTATAATATACTAGACAGCTGCCCGCGCGATGTGGTGACAATGATTGTCAACATAAAATATACCTATGTTGTACGATTTTCAAATAGTTATTCTAAAGAATTAAATAATTATTAATTTATTATAATGGAAAACCTAAATAACTTTATAATATACTAGACAGATGCCCACGCGATGTGGCGACGCTGATGGTAGCGGCAGTGGTGGTGTGGTGGTGACGGCGACGAGTAGTGTATGTTATTGATGTAAAAGGGGGTAGTGTAATTATTTTAGGAGTTAAGTGGTAAATGTTGTAATTTAATGTCATTAAGGATATTATAGGTATAACAAGTGGAGAGTTTAAAATAATGAATAAAAATTAAAGGCATTTTAGATAGTTTAAGATTTTTTGTTGTTGAGAAAATTTTTTGGGGGGGGGGGGGGGGGGGGGTG
>JAOEHQ010035271.1:0-12842 GCA_025447715.1 Asclepias incarnata | reverse complement strand
TAGGACTCACAATTTGATGTTTTTGTAGCTGTGCTTTCTTTTATGGTATAAACCATGCGTTTTGTGACAGCAGAATACTTGATTCTGTTTTCGAAAGCTGATATACTTGAAATGTAGACAATGGATTACTTGATTCGGTTTTAGATAGCTGAAAGCCTGAAATACATGAAAAATGTGAAATACACACCCATATGTCTTGTTCATTGATGGTTTTTCTTGCTAAGTGTAGTTAAGACTATTGAATGCTACATACATTGCTGTGAAATCCCTATCTTTCCTGCACCAGAATTATAGTCTTGTTCTAGAATTGAGATCAATGATTGATGAAACTAATTAGCATACATTAAAAGAAAGAAATACGAGTAGTGTTGGATATATGATCAATAATCAAAGGGTACATGTCACAGGATCCTATTATCATAATCATATTAAACTAATAATGGTGCAAATACTATCTGATGAAGTAACTGAAATCAACCGCCAAGATGTTTAATGAAATCCTTGATTTCACAGGTGGTTTGTCATTACATCCAACTCGTCTTGAACTTTCCCTAACTTCACTCGGGTAAAAGCTCAATCGTTGAAGTTGTTCTTCCTGGCCCATATACTTCACAAATTGATTTGCTTCTTCCCTGTCATTAAATAATAGAAAATAAATTGATTTAGTAGAAACCACAGCCAGCAATCTCCATCTCAACACACACTTGCAGATGCAATCAGGCTACTGTCTTTCACTTGGATAGCTAAGTAGCTAACTGTAATAGGTGTTTCACATTTAGTTAGCTGGATTGGCAATGTAATCCGAGGCTTGTCAGGGCTCGTATACTGTAACCAACTATCCAGTCATTAGCGACTTGCGAGGGAGCAACTCATCACAAAGTCTCACTTCTATTCACTAAAAGAAGGTAAAGTTAAATGAGGATTATTCACTCTTACATGGATTCTAATGAGGTATGCAAAGTCATCGTAATCATATGTGGCAACCATGATTTGATATTGAATGTTGTTTGTTTGAATTTTAAATATTTTTAAACCGAAATCAATATAAACGGATTATTCGGGTGAAAAACAAGATTTATGGAAATATAGTTGTCATTTATAATTTTAAGATTTGTTTGTCTCAAAATCAAAATTAACTCTTCATCAACTTCTTTAATCTCAATTTATTTATTTATCTCTACATTAATTCATTCTGAACTTTTCTGATATTAGTTTAAGCTGTGAGTATAATTTTGCATTTTTGTACTAATGCTTTTGAATCTTTCTTTTTGTTATTGTATGAATCAATGACAGTCAAATTCATCATAATTCTGCCTGTCCTGCAATCTCTTTGAGTGATAGGTGGTGATATTATTAACAAAATGATTTTATTTTTGACATGTGGGTATTAACTGGAATACACATCAAACACATTTTTGTGATAGAAGGGTACGCGCAATGCGGCGGCGGTGGTGGCGACGGTGTGGTGGCGGTGGCGACGGTGTAGTGGTGGCGGCGACGTTTGGTAGTGGTGGCGGCGCGACGGGTGGTGGCGGTGGCAGCGGCGGCGCGATGATGTGGTTATTATTGTAAAGGTAATTGATGTAAAAGGGGTAGTGTAGTTATTTTAGGAGTTGAAGGATCTATGTTGTAAATTATTTCATTAAGGATATTATAGGTATTTTAAGTAGAGATGTTTAAATTGATAATTAAAAAGAGAGGGACATCTTGGGTTATCAACTTCTTAGTTGAAAAAAAGAGTAAATGCTTTATAATGTACTATATATAGATTATTGTTAACAAATGGTTGAAAAAAAGATGAAATCTTTTGTTGCAACGTTTAACATTGTTACATGTATATATGCCCATGTATCAGGCAAATATAAAGCTAACAATTATTGTGCCCCCTACACTATATATTTGATTAACTTAATTCTAAATTACCTTGTATTATTATTATTTAGACTCATAACAACAAGTCTTGTTACAAATTGGAGAATTAATATATTTTAACTCATGAAATTCACGTAAGTAATTAAAAATATGCATATTAATTAAGGAATATGATAAGATCTTGACCACTGAATCATTGATGCACAAAGATTTCATGATACACAAAGATTTTCAGTTATGAGAAAAAGATTATTTTATTTGTTTTATTTTAATATTTGTTTTATTTGAACCAAAATCTATTAATGTATCATATTTGTTTAGTGTATTCGAAACTTCATAATTCAATTCTTTTTTTCCAATTTATTTTTTTTATATAAAATAATAATCGTATAATATATATATACTAGTCTAGTACTCGTGCGATGCAGCGGCGATAATTTACAACGCGCGATATGACGTGACGACGATATTTTACAACGTGGTACTTGATTCTACTAGCTAGAATTTTTGTTGCCAGTTTTATATGTATACCATCTTTTCAAAAAGTTATAAGGAAACTAAACTATTCTTTAAATAATATGATTTTTTATTTATACAAAATACATAAAGTCTAAAACATATATCTAAAAAAATGTTTACAGATCAACCTAGCCCAACGCATTTGAGTACAATTAAATGTGGCGTCGGTCGTTATTCCACGACTACATATCTCGGTGGTGGTCTCAACACGATGATTTTTCCCAGGAATTATATGGGCTTTTAAATAATGAGAGTGGTTTGCTTCCTTTCCATCTACTCTTAAATTGGTTGAACTTGGAATTCCCTCATTCTGCACCAGAATTACACATTTTTCTGTTGCTACTTTGTGATATATTGTTGTTTGAGATCATACATTAAAGAAAGAAATACTAGTATGATGTAGAACTGAACCGAATAACAGCAATAAATAACACAATACCAACAGAATTGATAAGTGAATAGCAAACAATTGACACAAACACAGTCGAATGAAGTCGGCTGCTATATTAGATAGATAGATAAATATTGAGTTCGAGTCTCAGCAGCTCCACAACTAGTTTGAGTCCAGCAACTCCTATAAGTTTTCACGACTAATTTTCTCAATACCAAAACACGGTGGCTTATGGCCTTATTTAACCAAGCTGACAAATACCCTAACTTGGCGCACAAGGTTTTACTAAAAATAATAAATTACTAAACATAAAATTAACTCTTGAAACTTGACACTTTACACCCCTTGAATCTTCTCGGCCGATTCATATCATATTACTGTTGGTTATTTGATCAACAACCAAAGGGTACTCGTTATAGGATCCTATTATCTTCATCATATATTCGAGTAGCCTCATTCTACTTGTATTACCCTTAACATGATTGTGATCGGTTATGGTAATAAACCTTGCGTTTTGTGACAGCAGAATACTTGATTCTATTTTTGAAAGCTGATAATACTTGAAATGCAGACAATGGATACTTGATTCTGTTTTAGATACCTAAAATACATGAAAAGTAGGAAATACACACTCACCCATATGTCTTGTTCATTGATGGCTTTTCTTGTTTAGTGTAGTTAAGACTGACAACATCTAACGACTGTTTTTTTTTTGTTTTTTTTTATTTTTTTTGTCATTTTGAGCATATTGTTTTATCTTCTTTACTTTATGTATAGGGATACTATGGCGTGGTGCCATAGACCACGCCATGGTGTCACACTGTGGCCGTGTATTTCTCTTTATCAACCTTATATTTTCAAATTATGTACAAAAATGAGTAGTGATATGACTTGATTGATTAATAACCGATGATTAAAATTGTAAATTTTGACAAAATCAAGTGATGCAGATCAAACCGATTAAGACCAAAACACCGTTCGGTACGTGGTTAACCAAATCTCCGATAACAATCCAGCCACTTGAGTATTCAATTGAATAAAGAATTTGGGGTTTCTAGAAGATTCCACCCCAACCCCCCACGTGTAGAAATTTACAAAAGATTGAAATTTCCCGCTCTTTTTCTGTTAGTTCCCCAACCCAACTAATCACTTCTTTCATTCCATCTTTCATGAGAAATGCTAGGATTACAAATAAAAGTTTACAACCACATCTTAAACCAATCAAATCACTTTATTCTTCTTTCTCTCTTTCTTGATTGGTCCATGTCATATTTGTAACCCATTTGTTTGTAACTATAGCATTTCTCTTCTTCTTCTTCTTTCAAATATATACACACATGCATACTAAATGTTACAAAACACGACTACTTTCAATAAAAGAAATTCGATCTGAAGATGTTTCAAATTTGATCAATTGAGGAATTTTTGATCAATCAAAATCCCTCTTCAATCATATCAGGTACTTTCTTTTCTTCTTTATTATGACTCTCATATTCTTATACGAATATATGTATAGCTAGCAGTACGTACTTTGGGACCGAACATGAATTCGCTGCTGATTTTTCTTTTAATTCTTCGGAATTTGTATACTGTCTGCCACTTGTAAATCTGATTGTATAAGACCGAATCGATCGGTTTGGTTATTTAAATGCATGTTCAATTACTTGTTGCTTTCTGATTAGTATTTTTGATCAATCAATTCCTCTTCAATCAGGTACTTTCTTTTGTTCTTTATAACTCACATTCTCATGATACGGATATATATATATACATATATGTGTATAGTAATACGTACTTTGGGATCGACATGAAATCGTTGCTGATTTTTCTTCTAGTTTTTTTTTTAAAAATATGTATACTGCCACTTGTTAATCTGATTATAAGACCAATTCGATCGGCTTGGTTATTAAAATGTTCAATTACTTGTTGCTTTCTTTCTTTCTGATTATAATAATGATATTAATGTATTATGATCAATTCGATCGGTTTGGTTAATTTTCTGGACTATGATTCTGTTTTTGATTTGCACTCTTACTTTTTATAACTTCTTGTTTTAGTATGTGTGTGAGATTGATTTGGATTCACATTTGACGATAAGCTGTTCTTGCTTTATGTGCTCTTTTTAAGTTTAGCACTCTTTCAGAAATTTGAATGTATGCATTAAGAATTTATAGTTTCTATGTATATCTTCTAATTGGAGTTTTTTAGCCTTTTGTTATGATGTTAAGACATGTGTTTATGATTTGCTTCGGTATCAAATATGCCTTTCTGTTTGTTTATATGGATTATTGTCCCGTTTCGTTGTTCAAATCTTGAACCTCGCATTCTAGTTTGATTCATCTTTCTACAAAGTTTCTACTGTCTATGTTTTTGTCTATTGGAGGTCTCTTATAGGTCAAAAATGATTTGCTTATCTTCGCCTTGTTATGTTTGGTTGTATTTTTCAGGAACTGTCTCGTTCCATCTGCATTAAAATCGAGAGCAATATAAATACATAAGTTTGTAGAAAAGTAAATAAATAAGGTGCTAAAGAAAATGGCTAGGAAACAGCAAGTGCCAAAATCCGACGAGAACAAAAGTGGTTCAAGTAGCAGTGGTAGTACTGGTTCAGAGGAAATGGCCCAGATAAGGTGGGCGGAAGTAGTTGAGAAATTTAAAGACATAAAGGGAAAGGGGCCGTTGGGCCTAGATCTGGACTACAATTCCGTAATGGATGCCTGGCCAAGTAAGAAAGGAATTGTAATTGGAAAATCACAGACTGAAGCTGCTGTTAAACATAAAGCGTCAGAAACTAAAGCTACTGTTGAAGCTAAAGCAAAAAGAGGCAGAAGTAGGAGATCATTTGCTGTTAATAGCAACTATTATCTAAAATCGAAAGGAATGGTTGTCGATGTTTCTTCTGCAACAAATGCTTACCGTAAACGCAAAAAGAAGAAGGGAGAAACTGATGATTACCAAGGTCCAGTGACAGATTCAGAGGAAGTGTGTAAGAAGACTAAAAAGGAACCAAACAATGGTGATGATGGCACAGATGATGATGACGGGACTGTCGGTGGAGCGCACACAAATGTACCGAGTGTGGGCTCAGAAGTTGCTGCAGGAAATTGATGGAAGAGTTTAAGAGAAGAATTTGATGCTGTTTTAGTTGTTGTGCTTTCTTTCAGGGTATAAACCATGCATTTTGTGTTAGCAGATTACTTGATTCTGTTTTTGAATGTTTTGAAGGGAGTTAGGATGAAAAGAAATAATGATGATGACACTACTACTGTTATATGATCATCTACAAATAGTTGTAACAAGCTATGCTTAGGAGTGGAAGAATTTAGGACTCACAATTTGATGTTTTTGTAGCTGTACATGCTTTCTTTTATGGTATAAACCATGGGTTTTGTGGCTGCACAATACTTGATTCTGTTTTTGAATGCTGATAATACTTGAAATGTAGACAGTGGATTACTTGATTCTGTTTTAGATAGCTGAAATACATGAAAAAGTAGGTACTGGTTTTAATATACCCCATATGTGTTGTTCATTGATGGTTTTTGTTTGATGATAAGAGTTTGTTAGACTATTGAATTGAATTGAATTGAATTGAATGTTATATATTTGCTGTGAAATTGACTCAACTTTGAAGTCCCTCTCTGTCCTGCGCACCAGATCGATCGAATTACACTTGCTACATGTATACTAGTATTTGTTTTAGAATTGATATCAGTGATTGATGAAAGTATAAAATTAAAAGAAAGGGACACAATTCCGTGGTGTTGTATATAAAATCAATAATCAAAGGGTACAAGTCCACAAGATCCATCATATCGGACTAATTAATGGTTCAAATACTGATACGTATAATATAGTTTTAGAAGATATTGAATAAATGACATAAGTCAAGGGGGTGTTTTGTAAATATCGAGCTGGGTTGTTACTAGTTGTTACTTTAGGCGGGAAAAGTTGTTATAGTCGTTGGTGTATATAATCTTGTAACCGCTACAGATTGGGTTATGTTTTTGAATGATAATTCATTTCTCTCCTAAATACATTCTTCTCCTATCAAATACTAGCCCGGCCAATAAATGAGAGCAAATAAGTTAGCTACAACCTGGGGGTGGGGGTTTTTTGATGCAATTTCGCACGCAATCAAATGACTCAATGCTAAAAGATTAATCAAAGAATAATAAAACCTTCATGGTTTCTTATTTCATTCAAACTAAAAACACTATACAATTACAATAAGTTCATCTCCTATAAATACTATTCCAAAATCCTAGAAAATAAGGAAAGTAATAAAACTAAAAGAAACAAAGATTTGAAATTAAAATGGGATAAACAAAAATAATAGATTAACTAGGAAAATTTAATAAAACCATATTGATGCTCCACATCATATTCCCCGTCTTCAAAAAAAACTCGTCCTCGAGTTTTGCCTCCAGACCAAAGCCACCCGGGTCAAAGCAAACATCAACCCGATTCTCATTTATTATTATCATCATTACGCTCGTAAGTAACTTAACTTTATGGGCCAATTCACCCTGCTCGACACCCATACCACCTGGATCGAATGGAATATTGGAGTGTAATCGATTCCATTGACAATATTTGGTAAACTTTACTTTATGGGCCAAATCACCACCCATAGCAACCTCAATGCCACAAATATCCACCACATCGTCTCCATCCATTCCATCACCACCTTCAAGTCTTTCACCCGATAAATTCCGATCACCACGAGTAAACAAAGAATACCATTCATCATACACGGGAGGAGAATCATAGATAGTGTCAATATTGGTAGGATGCTCCTCATCCCCGGATAGATCTTCCCAGACGGGTTCTTCCAGTTCCGTTTCGTCCCATGTCGACGTTGCCTCAAGATCTCGGATCCGTTGCTGGAGTCGCTTGATCTTAAGATCCCATGGGTCGGTATCAACTCCATCACTGCCTCGTTTGGCGATTCTGTGAGCAGAAAGTTGACCTTTACCACGAGCACGTGGTCGGGGAATAACTTCATTGTTGCCTCTGTCGGCGAATCTACAAGCAAAAGTGTCTTCTCTTTGACGTAGAGCCATTTGATAAACTAGAGTTCTGATACCAACTGATGCAGTTTCGCACACAATCAAATGACTCAATGCTAAAAGATTAATCAAAGACTAATAAAACCTTCATGGTTTCTTATTTCATTCAAACTCAAAAACTATCCAATTACAAGAAATTCATTTCCTATAAATACTATTCCAAGATCCTACAAAATAAGAAAAGTAATAAAACTAAAATAAACAAAGATTTGAAATTAAAATGGGATAAACCAAAATAATAGATTAACTAGGAAAATTTAATAAAACCATATTGATGCTCAGCATCAGTTTCTAAAAGATACCATTGACATACCCACGTGTAGAAATTAACCATGGAATTTCCCGCTCTTAATTCTGTTACTAACTGTAACTGAAACAACCACCCCTCGCTACTCACTTCTTTCTTTCTTTCGTATATGTATATAGATTATTATTATTATTATTATTATAGATACATAAATATATTCTGTTAAAAAAAAATCACTATATATAATAACTAACTGCAACTTCTTATAATTCACCCCCCACAAAATACATTCAATCAGTCAGTTTTCACTCCAGATTTCCCAGTGTTATTAGTGCTACATTCATCCATTCTTCAAAAATCAGGTACTCGAATCCATCTCTCATCTTCAATCTTAATTGATATTCATTCATCGGTACGTGTTTTTTATACTTCTGTATCTTGGTTTATTTCATCACATTGTGCATCTTTAATTTATACATGATTATGAAGATGTTAATAAAGATTTTAATGCATTATATATGTTTTCTTCCCTGCCATTTATTTGCTGGATTCTGATTCAGTACCTAATTCGAGTTACGTTTTTATATGAGTTGGGATTCTAATATCAAATTATAACACGCACTCTTACTATTTTCACACTTCTTTTTTTTAGTCTTCTTTATCCAAAGTTCTTGATAACTCGATCTGATAAGAATTTTCTGTGATCATAATGCAGGATAATACTTTGAGCAACATAATTCGCTGGTAATATCGAGAGTTTGATCTGCAGCAGTTGGTAATCTACTGCTACGTACATTCATTCATCATTCATATACCATAGGTACTCTCTATTTCTTCTTTATATTTTTCGCCCATAATGGCTTTACTCCTTTGATATTTGTGTACTGCGACTCGTCAATCTGATTCTATAGGACCAATCCTGTTTGGTTTACTATAAGTTTCTTAAGTGTTTGTGTGAGATTTTATAGAAAATTCACATTTGACTTTAAAATACATAAGTACTCTTTTTAATGCTATTCTTGCTTTATGTGTTGTTTTTCTTTTTCGCTCTCTTTCAGGGATCGTGAATGTGTGCGTTAAAATATATAGTTTTTATGTATCTCCTCTAATTGGAGTTTGTAAGCGTTTTGTTAAGATGTTAAATTTTGTTAATGATTTGCTTCTGTATCAAATATGCGTTACTGTTTGACCAGTTTCGTTGTCCAAATTTTGAACCTCACATCTTAGTTTGAGTCATCTTTCTACTATACAACGTTGATACTGTTATGTTTTTGTTTATCGGAGCTCTCTTATAGGTCAATGTCACCTGTCCAAAGTGAAACTAGAATGTTTTTAGAAATTTTGAGTCTTATCCACATAGAAATAGTAGTTGTTAGAGGTAGGACTTCAATCTTCAACTATGAAATATTACAAAGATAATCAGATTTAGCGAATATACAAGACCAGTGAACACGCAATCCACAAATTTACTGAGTCAACGATATAAGTTGATGCATCACAGTCTTTTTCCATTTCTGTTTAATTTTAAGTTGAGAAAAGTTTGCATTGAACGATTTGCTTATTTTCAAACTTGTTGTAACTGGTGGTATTTTTCAGGAACTTTCTCGTTCCAGCTGTATAAGAAGACTAGTTTAAAAATGGCTATAGTTCAAGTTAAGGGGACTCGACCAACAAGGCAGACAGAATCAAGTTCAGGTAGTGAAGGTGAAAGGAACGAACAGCAAGCGCCAAACCCTGATGGGAACAAAAGTGGTTCAAGGAGTGGTGCTAGTACCGATGCAGAGGAAAAGGCACAAGGAAAGAAGGGAAAGCAGGATAAACTTGAAGCTACTGCTAAAGCTGCAGTATCGAAAACTAAAGCTACTGTTAAACGTAAGAAGAAAGTTACAAGTTGGAGTGAATTTATTGCTGGGAGAAAATATGCTGTTAAGGGAAAGCAATCCCAAGGACCAATTGTGGATGTTGTTTCTGAAATGATGGCTGAGCGTAAACGCAAAAGGAAGAAGGAAGAAAGTGATGATTCCCAAGGTTCAAAGACAGATCCAGAGGAAGTGTGTAAGAAGAATAAAAAGGAACCAAATAACGATGATGATGATGATGGCACAGATGACGATGACGGTGCTGTAGGTGGAGCACACACAAATGTACCAAGTGTGGGCATAGAAATTGCTGCAGGAAACTGATGGAAGAGTTTAACACCACAATTTGATGCTGCTTTTGTTGTGATTTCTTTCAGGGAATAAACCATATTTTGTGACAGCAGATTACATGATTCTGGTTTTAGAAGCTGAGATACATGTCCTATTCATTGATGATTTTTCTTGATAAATGTAGTATAGAATAGTAGCTATATATATACATCTCATAATGAATTCCAACCTTTAATTGGGTGTGAACTGTGAAGGCTTTGTAATGAAATAGAGTGGCTATTGGTTTTTAAATAATGAGAGTGGTTTGCTTCCTGTCCATCTTATCTTAAATTGGCTCAACTTGAAATTCTTCCTTCCGGCACCAGAGTTACACGTCTTTCTGTTGTTACTTTGAGATATACTGTTGTTCGAGATCATACATTAAACTATTAAAGAAAAAAATACTAGTAGCGCTGGTTATTTGATCAACAACCGAAGGTAATCGTTATAAGATCCTATTATCTTCATCATATATTGGAGTAGCCTCATTCTACTTGTATTACCCTTAACATGTTTGTGCTGTAAGAAAATCAGGATTGAAGCAGGTTCTATTCCACTTGACTTTCATATTTAGATTCATGTGCAAAAAAAAAAAAAAGTGGCTTTTTGTATAATGTTGTGCTGGACTTGGTTTTTTTCAATTTCATTTCTGTTCCGATTCAGTTCCAGTTACATTGGGTCTGAACCAAAAACTTGGACTGATTTGAATTGGTTCTTGCCCAAGTCGGGTCATACTATGAGTATAACTTGAGATTCACATGCGTTATAGAAACCAGCATAAGTAAAAATGAAGAGATGAAGAATGCATTTCCAGTTATTGAACATAAAAGAATAATGAACACAGGTCAACTTTCCCCCATGTCAATTGTGGATCCTCAAAATTGCAACGGTAAGAGACATACATAAAATGGCTATCGAATAACTCTGAAATAAGTCATTGCAATACAAGAGTAAAAGAAAAGTGATGTTTCTAAGGGTCGGCAATGGTGACTTCAACCTCGACACCAGGTTCAATAGTTATGGAGGTAATTTGCTTCACAACATCTGGCGAGCTGAAAAGATCAATAACCCGCTTGTGGACGCGAAGCTCAAATCTATCCCATGTGTTTGTTCCTAAAAACGAAATTAGAAATAATTTAATACAAGATGTATCAATTGAAACATAGATGCAGTTGTACAACTCTTGGTGATTGCTATTGTAACTTTTTATCTTCTTTTGCATGTTTTAATGGATAAGCTTATGCTAAATCTTGACTTTTTTTCGTTCTGATTTTCAGTAACAAATATCTATTTGTTTTATTAGAACATGAATAAAACCCTTGGCTGTTAATGGATAAAGGTCAATTACCTTCACCACAAGGAGACTTCCTTGTTGTTATGTTGAGAACCTTAGTCGGCATTCTAACAGGTCCTTTGACACGTAGTTTCTTGTCTTTGGCACCACGGATCAAATCCGCACAAACTGTGATTTCAAAAAAATAATCAAAACTCAGACCACAACAATATTAAAAAAACCTAACAACAAAGATTCACATCAAAGAAGCATATCAATAAATAGGATAAAGTATTCAGAGGCCACTCAAGTATTCAATTTTTTAAGGCCACCCATCTGATACTTTGATATAAACAGCCCATCCGCAGGATACCTTCATATCAAGCACCTCCATGCATGTGGGATACTTTCATATAGGCCATGTATCATGTATGTATCTTGTGTCATTTGCATCCATTTCGAGCAAAAAAAAGTCAAATGACGAGTGTCATAAAAAATAGTGTCCTTTTTAGAAGCTTAAGGCCGTTTTCTTCATGTGACATGTATTATCAGTGGAAAATTGTTTCAATGGTACAAGATGCTTATCTGGGCAGCATATATGAAAGCTTCAATAGATTGGTAGCCTTAATGTAAAACATCAGATCGTTAGACAGCCTCCACATAAATTAACCAATGGCAACCTACATAGTCACCTATCATCCTGGTAATTATTCGGAGGAAGTGATCAACATCTTATTATCGAGAAATCATTACGACCCACAGTTTATTGAAACAATGCCATCATCAAAAAGAAAACAAATTGGGATACGCAGTTGCCAAATAAACATGGGTTAAGTGTTCAGACTTCAGACATGCATTCAACTATATCAAAATCTATAGTATGCATCCAACTTTCAGAAATTGCTAATGTATGTATCCGGTATTATTTTTGCAGACGTGGATCATTACGGCAACTTATATAAATGTCACCACAAGATGCAAACTATAGCAGTATTTGAAAGTTGAACACACATAATAGAGCCTCTATAAGTTGGATAGATATAATAACATGTGGTCTACAGTTGAATAAATTTCCAAACATTTATTCTAATGAGCATTTGGTCAAGGGTTGCTACACTTGTGAGAAAACTCATATCATGCTCCGTATCCAACACTTCTACCTATTGCAATATCTTCTAATAAAGTACAAATTTTCATACAACCATAGTTGTTAAAAGCGCTCGCCTTGGGCGCTTAGGCGCAGGGCGCAGGCGATTTAGAGGGTTGGCGCTCTTAAACC
>JAOEHQ010035260.1:0-12843 GCA_025447715.1 Asclepias incarnata | reverse complement strand
TACATTAATAATGGTTGGAATATTAAAGGTTATGAGTTATGGAATGTGGATAGCCATAACAATGAATTCATAACACTCCCCCTTGGCTATCCACCTGTCAAAGAATATGCCTCGTTAAAACCTTACTAGGTAAAACCCAATGGGAAAAAAACCTAGTGAAGGGAAAAGAGTACATAGTTCTTTCGATACGCTTGGGGATGCATGCCTCATTAAAAACCTTGCCAGGAAAACCCAATGGGACAAAACCATGGTCAAGGGAAAAAGAGTGCAGCGCGTATCTTCTCCCCTAATGATAACATCAATTGAGCTTCTTGAGTCATTAATATCCTGAACAAGGTTCCTTTGATATACAATTTCATCAGTAGTTGAAGACTCGATGATGTATTATCTTCATGTTGATTTGTCGATGTCGTTTACCTGAAAAAATGTCACATAATCTACAAAAATATATATTGCATCTCATTTAATAGCCAATGCACACTCAACTTGCTTTGTTAGTCATTTGAATTCTTTAGTACCATTCCAATGCATTTCCATGAGATACTCAATATCAATATCTTTATTATCAATATCAAGTGACCATAATAAACTTCATAGCCTAAAGCTAAATAAAGAGACTTTACCAAATGCACATTTTTATATTGAAACATAACACTCCCCCTAATGATCATATTACTTGAACCATTGCAGTTGGCACAAACCAATATCAAAACCATCATTTTGATTTATCGTAATTAGTGCCTTGATATAGTATATCTTTTTGATTCTCACGTTCAAATATTATTTTTTCGCATGTGGTTCATATATCACGTTTAAGGTTTAAACATACATCATACATCTCATTTAAATATATCAATACTTCACAAGTTAGGCCCAACCAACTTCATATTAAATGATGTATTATTTCATGTATCACCAGCGAGAAATATTAGTCCTTCAATAACACTTATAACCAACATTGTGATCATTATTTTGGACGTCAAAGGGGCATTTTCAGCATCATGTGACTTCATAAGCACGAGAGTCATTTATCCATACAAAGTATATTATCTTTACTTGCTTTCATGATGCACAATAATTTCATCCTTAAGATTTCCAATTCATAAACCAAGACAAACTTTGTCTTTTATTTCGCATGTATATTTTCTATTTATTCAATCACCATTGGACACTCTCTTAGAGTTCCATATATATTTTGATCATCAAACTACATGAAACTTATATCATATTCAAATCCGGATTTCTTTATAGAGTTTCATGGGAAAACATAATAACTTATATGACACTTTTCAATAGATATATTCTAAGGCAATGGTAGTCCATATGCCAAATTTGATCAAATAATATTCACGAGAACTTTTTAACATATGTTTTATGCTTTTCATATCACGAGACATGCTTCATGCATTTTATATCCCTCATGGAATCTCAATATCACATGAGCTCTATTCATATATTCTTTAGACGTGAATCAAGTATCTTATCTTGCTAGACTTTCAATATATCAATAGTTGCTTCCACCATAAAACAATTCTTGTCCACAATTAAATCAAGGTCTATTTAATAATCAACGTACCATATTTCATTTTTTCATCTAAGTTTTGAACACCGACCGATTTACATCATATAATTTCCGCACTTTCAAGTGCATGGACTTCATGTCCCAAACTACTAGCGTCCTTTCAACTTTGGCCAATCATCCATATCTTATCAATTTGTGTGCATGCATGCTTGCTTTCAAGATCCTCACCATTATTCATAACACTTGAAGCTATCATATTCAATCAATCTCGACGTCGCTTTTATTTATTTTCTTTCGATTCCACAATTCTCTAGACATGTCACAACTTATTGAGATCTCATCTTTTTCAGGTACCCGGGATTTATCTAAAAATCTTTATGTCTAGTTTCTCATTTCTACCTCGAATTTGACCATCTTAATTTCATGCTCCTTTTCTTTCGAGGATTTTTAGTTGGAATCGACTCATGTACTATGCTTCAAGCATATTTATACTTATTACCAATCGGAGCATTAGCAGCTGGTATATTTGGTGTGAGGATCTTTAATAATTAATTCTTACTCATTTCAATTTCAAGCTGCTTTCCATCTTTCCCTAATGTTGGGAACATCTCCCCCTAATGTTGGGAAAACTAAATCATATCAATGAGAAACTTTAGCCAAAACAAATCTCCCAATGATGGCTTTAAACATTTTATTTATAGACGACATTCATACTTGATATTTTTCCCAATATTATTTTCAACATCCTTTTTAGGTCTCATCTTTGTGCATTGTGGTGGAGCAACATGAACATATTTCTCACAACCAAAAACTCATATATGAGATATACTTGGTTTCTGACCATAAACCATTTTAAATGGGGAGGATATACGATAAACTATTGGCATGATGCGAATTCATATTATTTCATGTTAAATAATATGGCCCCAAACTATAAGTCATTTGTTTTTGTTCTCACATGATCATTGGCATTACAATCAACTGAAAATACTTAATTAGTTTTTCAACAAAAGCAAAAATCCAATGATCATTAGAAACTTGGGATGTAGTTTTATCATCTTTGCCAAAACAATATCAAGATACGGAACATGCTCATAATCTTATAGATTGAGCAATAATTACGCAAACTTCATGTTGCGACTATGGTGACCCATTTAGACGATGCATCGATTTAAAATACTAAATGGTTTATATGGACGATGTATAGGCCTAATTACATCTCCTTTGCATTTGTTCCATAAAACTAAGGGATTCAATTCCTATTTTAGTTGGCAATAATATACTTCCTTGTATTGTAGCAACATCATCATATTCGATAATCACTTTGAAAAATTTCATGGTTCGCATCATCATTGACCCGGGATGGTCCAACCGGTCATGCCAATCAATCAAAAGGTCTATAAACTTTCGTTTAAACTCACATGTGTTTCGTACAAGCCACATGTATTACCAAATCTTAAAACATTTGTTTTTCATGATAAATATATAGTAGCTCTTTTAGAGCTTTCACATAATTTAATATACTCAAGTATAATATTCCATTGTCCTATAGCGATATAAAGTGAACATACAGTTGCACATATTTATCATTGATCAATTATCAAAATATCTCAGCATGAACAAATAAATCACGTCTAGTCCATGTTCATTACATTGATCACTACACTATCGCATTGTCTTCAAAGAATTGAGCATAATCTATATCATTTTCAGTCTAGCTCGTTACTTTGCTTGACCGTACATATCAATTCAAGATATTACTCATAAGGAATCATAATTTCAATTAAGAGTGGTTACATAGTTGAGGCTTTCTTATTCACCAATATAAATATTAAAACCGCATGTGAATTTATTTAAAACGAACTTTAGAAAATTTCACTATAATCAATTATCACATACATTTGCTATGAATTATACCATATAAACACGTAGATGTTTTAATACCATGATCATGCTTAAAATATTTCATGAGAATTATGGCATATCTAAAACTTTGAATATTCGTTCCATATCAATTATAGCATGCAAAAACAATCTATTATCCCTTTTATTATGTTGCGACTAAGTCATAAAGTCGAACTGTTTAAAAGCCTCATATTATTTTACATGCGTATGCAAAAATAGCAAGCTTAATACAACTCATATTCGATAAAAACATAACCATATCTTTTGAGACCTTTCTTATGTCTAATCAGTTACATCATATCATAATTATTATAAAATTCTTAAAGGTCATCAATCGTCATCTATAACGACATGAGTTATGCATACAAAATTCAGATAAGTGTTTATGAATTAGAGATATATGTAATCGATATACTAACCACCATGAATAATGCATACAAAGGTTGGATAAACAGAATGGGATGGTTGACATGACTATAGAAAACTCTAAATTTCCAAAGCCATTACAAGTAACAATCCTACAAACACCAAGTCAAAGTATACTAAATCTCAAGGTTAAGCTTAAACAATCAAGTTTGATAACTTTGATTGCTTCCATCGATTAGTTTCTAACAACATAAAATTAATTTTACTAATTGTGAAATTCCCAAAAATATGTCATGTAAAATATAGGGAAATCATCAAGAACATAAACTAAAAACAAATAGGTGATCATCCATCCATTGTGCAGTGGAATTTATTAGTTGTGTTACATTCAACAATACGTAACATCTTATACGGTAGAACTGGTTGCATATTATGATCTCATAATTTATAATTAAATAATATTCACAACTTTCATCTGTAATAATTAGTACATATTGAATTGGCGTGTAACACATATAAATCAAATAACCAAAATTACTTTTGTAAATAGATGTAAGGGCTTAACCAAAATTTCATAAACGTACATATGACCGGTGCCAACTAGTTATCAGGATCTATAGCATAATTTAGCCATATTCATCAAGATATTATTGAAAATTATTTTTCTCCATCATAGATTGAATAAACATTATAAAGTATAAAATTTTATGTCATAAAATCACTCAGCAAAAGAGTAACATGTATGGAAAATCTAGAATTAAAATCACATTCATGCATATGGATCAATAAATAATGGAATTTTACGGTTGAGAGTTTACCTCAATGACGATCTCCTGATAATATTACAAACCTGCCATTAGAGAGAAAAGTCTCGATCGGTCGACAACAACAACAAAATAACCCAGGATGATGATTTGGTTTGACTTAAAACACATAAAGGTTTCGCGTTGTTAGTTTTGGCCTCCACATGGCCGGTCATATGGTATATGAAACTCATCCATAAAATCAAATAAAGGTAATATGAAACAAGTTAAAAGTTTCTCCAAATATAATGGTAAAATATTAATATTTATGAAACTCATCTAAGATTTCCTAATATCTCAGCCATAAGATATAGAATATAGGATTCATAAAAACCAATTGAATAAAAATAAAATTCATACCAAAAGCAATGCATAGAATATGATATAGATCAGTAATATAAATGAAAAGATTATGTTAGTAAACTGAAGCTTCAAAAGTGAAAGGGTAAAGCAAGCCAAACATATATTCATTGACATAATAATGGTTAATAAAATACTCTTTGATAGATCCATTGGCTTAAGTCAGCTAACAATAAAACAACATTGACATAGATGATTTTTTTTTCTATAAACATTCATTAAACATATATAAAATGTCAACGAATCATACGTCAAAAGAATTGATGAAAGTTTTAATCATTTTTTTTTTCAAATCAACGAACAAAAATATTCTAGTGATAGAGCAAAATTTGTGCTGATAACGTGTTATAAAACAATATCAAACAAAAGATTATAAA
This sequence comes from Asclepias incarnata, assembly GCA_025447715.1. NCBI lineage: Eukaryota > Viridiplantae > Streptophyta > Magnoliopsida > Gentianales > Apocynaceae > Asclepias > Asclepias incarnata. Next base: position 7,510 of record JAOEHQ010035260.1, on the reverse strand, counting down.
GACATAAAAGAATGAAGATTATGAGGGCTAGTTCTTTCATTCATATGATAATCCACATACATAAGCCATTACATATAGGCTTCATAATTATATATTATATCAATTCTCATTGAAATGAATAGATCAATACATACATAATGGATGAAAATACAAAAGGTTATGACTTATGGATAGCCACATTAAATAGTATATTTATTTATAACAAAAGAAAGAAAAATAAAGAGAGTTACAATTTTCAAACTTGAACCCAAAAGAAAAACCGATCTCCCCCTTTAAGATTGATTGTTGATTGATGATGAAAACAAGGAGGGAGGGATTGTTGGTTGAGCAGTGTCTTTCTTTCTAGTTAAAGCAAAACAATCTCCATATCCTTTCCTTTCCTTCCCCTCTCAACACAACAAACAACATATTTTAGTCTCTGTCTGTGTGTGTGTGTGTCTGTTTCTTTCTTTTTAACAAATCAGATCCCAAACACACAAAACCAATCAAATCTTACAGCAGCAACAACAACTGGAGATCAATCAATCAATCTCGTTACATAAATAAAATCAATCAATCAATCAATTCAATTCAATTGAAAAAATAAAAAATGGAAAAAGGCCCTCCTCTATTTTACAGGGAGGGCTTGCCAACCACAATACCTAAACATGATAAAAAACCTCATCACCATCGTTGGAGATCATCTTCTTCTTCTTCATCGTCCTCTACGTCTTCAACGGCTTCGATTCTTTTGGCTTTTTGTTCTTGTCTCGCTTGGCTTTACATTGCGGGCAGGTACTCTTTCTAATCATCCTTCTTTTTTTTTCTTTTTTTTTTCTCTCCAAATATATATTTATATATATATATCAGTTTAAATGTAGGGCTATTATGTCAATTCTCACTCAAATTTGAAATCTTTGCGAAACAGTTCGAATCCCTAGACAATGCAACACAAGTGTCGGATTCGGGGTTGGCCAGTTAGCAGATTTGAATCACTCATCCAACCAGCAAACCCCTTATATGTTAGTCGTGTCAAAAACTTCGATTCAAACCCCCAACATGCTTAAACCTACTTAAGGTGTACACCACTCATGTAAACTTTTTTTTTTTTAAAATCTAAATAGGTCAAACGGGCTGGCTAGTCAAACAGGTTCATGGGTTAGGTCTTTAGGAACGAATCTGTGATTGTTTAAGCAATGTGTTTGTTTTTTCTCTTCAGTTGTTAGAATTAGGTTATAAGATTAGAAGTGCGTGAGAGAAAAGAGAAAAACAAATATAGAAGAGATAAATCTGAAGAGCCAAGTACTGTAACTTAAACTGCTTACCCCTTGTACTTAAACGGGTTGGCGGGTCAACCCATTTAATACACAATTTAGACAGCCAAACACTCTTATCACTTGTCAGGTTTGTGTTGAATTTCGGGTCATATCAACAATTGCTGCCCCTAACTCTGGTTGCAACTTACATAACATGATTTCAGCATGCCAAAACAGCCAAATTGTGTAATTAGACATCATTTTAAGTTGTCCCCTCAGAGTAGTTGCGATAATCATTTCGCTATGAAGCTGAGAAACGGTCTTTTTTTGTTTTGTTTTGTTTTTACTAGGTTGTGGCAAGATGCTGAGAACAGAACTTTGTTATCTAATCTCCTTATGAAGAATTCTGCCCAGGTATTGTTTTTAACCTTTTGCCCACACATAATGCATATTTGATTGATGATGGAGTTTGGATGATATTATAACTCTTGCTAACTCAACAATAAACAATGAACTAAGTTATTAATATCCGATCAGTGTTAGGAAATTAAAGACATACGAGTTGATGACATAATGTTCTGTATGTAGTTAGTAATTGTAGTATATTTATCAAGATTTGATTAGTCTTTTTTTCCTTTTCTGCCTACTGATTTTCCCTTTATTTTGTTTGGTGGCGGTTGTTTAATATGACAGAGACCAAAGGTTCTAACTGTTGAAGACAAGCTAATGGTCCTAGGATGCAAGTAATTACTTGGGCCTTCTTATTTGCATATGTATCATATTTACTGGTTAGAATAAAATTTGATGTGTTGACTGTCCTTTTGGGTGGAAATGGCCTTTCTTTAGGGATTTAGAGAGAAGAATTGTGGAAGCTGAGATGGAAATAACACTAGCGAAGAGTCAAGGATTTCTCAAGAACCAATTGAAGCAGCCTGGATCTTCTAATAAAAAGCTTCTTGCTGTAATTGGTATTTACACTGGATTTGGGAGTCGGGTAAAAAGAAATTCTTTCAGAGATTCTTGGACGCTTGGAGGTCAGCTCACTATTGAATAACATTCTATGCCTTTTTTCTAGTAACCCCTGTTCAGTATTTGAAGATTTGAAAGAGCATAGTCATATGTTTCATTAACTAATCAGCTTTAATTTGGCAGGTGGTTCTTTGGAGAAGCTTGAAGAAAGAGGAATAGTCATACGTTTCATTATTGGCCGGAGGTTAATCTCTTAACATAAACTGTATTCATTCTTTCTTTTGTAGTTCTGTCATGTTCTGTTTCTTACCTGGCGACAAAACTCATATTTTAACAAATTTGTTTTTAAAATTTCAGTCCAAATCGCGGTGATAGCCTGGACCGCAACATTGATGAGGAAAATCGCACAACACATGATTTTATGATTCTTGTAAGCTTATAAGTTTAATCTTCATATGTAATCATATTCTTTTTCTACCAATTGTGTAGTTGAATGGATCCTTGATTATATGATTTATTATATGATTATTAGGATGGTCATGAGGAGGCCGATGAAGAATCATCTAAAAAGGCTAAGTTTTTCTTCAGTACAGCTGTTCAAAATTGGGATGCTGAGTTTTATGTAAAAGTTGATAATGATATTCACCTTGATCTTGGTAAGTCGTATTTTTATTCTAGACTGTACATCTTTGTGTTCTATAATCTATAGCTTCTTGATAGTCTATGTGGTGATTTTGTTTTTCTGCTTTTCAGAGGGGTTAATTGAGCTTCTTGAAAGCCGCCGTGGTCAAAATAGTCTTTATATTGGATGTATGAAATCAGGAGAAGTAGTTTCTGAAGAGTAAGTATAGTACTGCAAATAGTTATAGTTATCTAATTCAATTATCAACTTTGTTTAATAAACATGGACATATCAAATCAAATACCATGGCATGTGTCGAACTGGTTGAAAAGTTACTCCATCTCTATCATATGAAGAATGTTATGTAAGAAACAAAAACATTTTATGTAGATCATGAATTCCTGTACTCAAAAGCACATTTGCTGCAGTTTTTTCTCTGCGTAGTTTAACCTTTCATGCATGTATATCTTTTTTCAGGGGAAAGCAGTGGTATGAACCTGAGTGGTGGAAGTTTGGGGATGAGAAATCGTAAGTAATATCCTCATTTTCTTCTTAAATCTTGTAAACCACCCTTCAGTTAAAATACTTAATAAATGGCCGACATTTGACTTTGATATGACTCTTATTCTCCAAAAGATAATAAAAATAAATAAGTATTTTATGTATTAGATAAGTTTGGGGATGAGAAATCGTAAGTAATATCCTCATTTTCTTCTAAAATCTTGTAAACCACCCTTTTATTATTAATTGCTTCCTACAATCCTACCCAGGCTATAAGATTAGTATCTATGATTCTATGTAGATCATTAGGGTTGTAATTACTAATTTCTTTGATGGATGAATTGAAAGAGTCTTAGACTTTTAGGAGATCCCCGTTTCTCGAATTACAAGAACCCTTCTATTGTTTTTGTTTTTGTATTTCCATTCCATATATATGTCATTCATACATGCACTAAATTTTATGTGGACATGCAGGTACATCCATATTTTCATACATTCAAACTATATAGGAAAGGTCTATCTAGTGCGTTTGAGTCATATTTATATTTATATGTGATGAAATTCTTGTTTCTTGGCCAGGTACTTTCGGCATGCATCTGGCTCACTTTTTATCATATCCAAAAACTTTGCACAGTACATCAACATTAACAGGTAAACATCACAATAATCAATTACATTTATTGCAGTAATTTACTCATTTTGGACTAATAAAATCTCATTTGATATAGACCCATATGGGATCCGATGAGTAAGTATGTGAGTATGCATTTCATATGATTTTGCTTTTACTTGTAGTGCTTCTTTGAAGACTTATGCTCATGAGGATACATCAGTTGGTTCATGGATGATGGGTATACAAGCAACCTATATAGATGACACTCGTGTGTGTTGCAGCAGCTCTCGACAAGGTAAAAATGATGTTTTATTGCTTTAAAGTATTTCTCTTGTTTTCTTTAAACCTAACTAGAAAATCTGTTGGTTTTTTGCATAGTAGTTTGATGACTATTCTTTTCGCAGATAAAGTTTGCTCTTTGGGTTGATCAGGCGAGTTAATGATCTAGCATTATTGAAGGTTCAACAGATGTTTACCCGTAACCATATGTCTTTTTTGCCGTTTTGTCACATAGATAGATGTAAAGAAAATCTTAGCAAATCGTTTTTTAGATAGAGGGGTTGCCCACATTTTTCCAGAAAAGAAATGTGCTTTTTATCTGGTAAACTTTATAAAGTTCCTTGATCTTTTTAGTGTACTCAATGATCAAGATTGAAGATGATAGACACAATGTATACTGGAACCGTTTATTGATCATCTCTCTCAAAAGTTCATTCATTTGCTTATACTTATTATTGTTAGGTTTTTTAGGTTTGCCTACTATCATGATAAAAAAATACATAGAACATACGTATACAAAAATATGCTATAAAGAATAAAATAACACGTCACTATGTACAAGCGTGAATGTGTATCGAAGGTATATGAACAAATACTATTGAGAAAGGAGCGACGGTGATCGGGCTTGTGAGGTTTACTTCTACTGGATCTAGTGAAGGGATGATCCCTGTAGAATTTACCGTTAATTCTTTCCCATTTAGACGGACTATGTGACTATGTAAGTTGCCATCTTTTGTTGTTAGGTGATACTCTTCTCTTGTAAATTGGCTGTCCTCGAATTTAGAGGAGTGTGTTTGATTCATTTTTTGTTTTGATGCCGCTGCTATTGTGACGTTATCAATTGAAAGACCAACCTCAGTCAGTGTAATACGGTCAAGGTTGATCAATAACAAAGTTATCCCCTTCTGCCAAATTTAGCCAATAAAACACCATTAGTTACACCGAAAGTACAAACGTTTTCATAGATGTGGATCTTTTCAGGAGTTCGGGTCATAGGAAGGCCATACTTACCGAATATTTTGAGCAATGAGCGTAAGAACGGATCTTCTTTGTACCATGGAAACGTGTCGATAGAACACGTCTTCCCATCAGCCGATGCCAAAGAAGGGCACTACATTGTATCATATAATCATTCGTCAGTGTCAAATTCGATCTCCAGTCGAAAATAGTTGGGATGTTTGCCATAGCAAGTCAAAAGTTCAACTTTTGATGTTTCTGTATATCTAGTCATAAATAAACTACCTGTAGTAATCAGGATTTGGGACAAACGTGTCAGTGTTAAGGAGTCCGTAGTTCCCTCCTATTAATGTTTGTCTACAATACGTTTTAGTATCATACGAGGATGCCATCCCAAGTTGATCCAAGTACCTATACAGTAAGTTTGTACACAGAGTGTTAAGGCATTGTGACTAATATTGAACATTAGGATCAATGATTCACGAGATATGAAACCACTCATCCAGCCCCTTTTGCTTCAAACACATAATATTAATTTGGTGGCCATTCACAATAGATATTTTCTAAAACATACCAAAAGCTGAACACGAAAGCATTGGTGACTTGGTTACGACCACTGTTATAAACACCTCCAGCTTCGCCTACCCAAGCCACCGTTGAAGTTCCAGACATCTTCAAAATGTTTTGAAGATCTCTATAGGGTTGTGATCCTCCGTCCAGGTATGATGGGTCAAGTATTTTCTCAATCAAGTGACTGTCGCTACCTAATTGATACAAGCAAATAATAATACTGCATTTAGGGTTTGATGTTCGACTTTTGTGTATTATTGACTTATAATAATTATTCCTTGTAATAGTCAATAATACCTGGCCCAAGATTATAGATGTGTTGGGTAATCACTTGAAGTGAATCATTTGATTTCCTTATAAACTCGTTAAACCAATTTGCATCAAAAAATCCTCCTGGTCCAAGAACTATCGGTTTAACTTGAATAGCGTCGTAGACTTTTTGCACTAATTTTTGGAGTGAAATTGTATCCAATGCATACTGATCTGCTGTAACAATTGCTCCAATTCCTTTTGCGCTTAACTCGTTTCCTTTTGGTTATCATTAAAAATGCTTGTTAGACAGCTATTTGAAGTCTTCGGCGAGCAGAAAAGCCATATACGGGTTTCCCCTAGGCAAATGTTATTGGTTTTAGATTCTTGGACTTACCAAGTTCCCAACCATGAACATGGAAACCCTTGTCAACTGTATATTTCATCAAAGTTTCTGCATTGCTCGAATTCCATGGTCCTATGACAGATTGATTTCTATTTACTTCTCTGTGACTTAACGCGTTCAACCCGAATATAACCTTTGCTCTTTGAAAATTAACAGAAAATAAAACAAAAACCTGTTACAAAAAACGTCATGATATCATAACATAAACATATGAAAAAGAATTTAAACTCCAAAAGTTGGTTAAAACTACCTTGACTTTTGAAAGAAGATGTTGAGTTGATCCCATCTAGACATGGGTAAGCAACCTTGGGTGTAGCCAAGTATTTCTGAACTACTTGTGGTAAAAAATGGGGAACATGGTTCTTCATCCTCTTGCCTTTGGTATATCAACCTGTTTTGTAGAGTACCCCCCAATCTAAGTTTTAATGGGAAAAAGGCTGCAAATTATATTATCCTTTGTTATATAATGCTATTAATTAATCATGTTTTAGAAAGCATATATTAATTAGTTGTATTAGTGTATAATAATAGTATTATCTAATACTCCGTATTTGACAGATTAAGTAGTAATATTATCAAAAATATATTGTAGATAAAGTAAATCATTTTGATATATTCCTGATTTGAATATATAGTCAGTTCCAACTATAGGATCAGGTTACCCGGGGAAAATGGGTGTTTCTTTTTTCTTTTCTTTTTTTCTCAGATGTACGCGGCTTAATCCGGGTATTTTATGACCTTTTATGAACCTTTCCCTAACCACCTCTAAAATTGTACCTAATGTGATTCGAACTTAAGACCTCTTGTAAAGAGCTCCAGTGAATAGGACATTTGTAAAGTGTTACAGGCTCATTCCTCAGTAGAGTTAAATAATAAAATTGATTCATCAAAAATCACGTGTTGGACATGATATGGTTTGATGTGATCTGATTAGAGAGTTCGGGATTAAGAATTCTAAGATTGAAAGTATATTATACGAGTAATCTAAACACCTTATAAAGCATTTAGGAGGTGTCTTAATTTTTAAAAATTTTAAACATTTCCTTATATATCATATCATTTAATATCATTTAATATTTTTATTATTTATATATTAATTGATTATATAT
>JAOEHQ010035249.1:0-12845 GCA_025447715.1 Asclepias incarnata | reverse complement strand
AAATAAATGTTTAGTTAGGGTTGTAAGTTTTATTAAGAATGACTTTATAATTTGAAACAATTAAAAGGCCTTAATTTGGATTTAAACAATCATAGGACCGATCATTTGACCTCGGAGATTTAAGTTAATGACATATTCAAAGTGATCCAAAAGTTAGGAATCTTTCATTAAGACTTTGGGTTTTGATAATATTTTTTGTTGAACATTGACACAATCATCAATGTATAGTTTGTACATGCCTTTGTCATATGTTTGTGTAATGACGATGCAAACATAAATGCAATTAAAATGTCCATAACAAATATTCCATAGTTTATTTATAAAAAAAGAAAAACATTTGCTTAATATGTGTGAGGTGTAACATCTATATTAGACGCTACAAATAGGAATTTGTATAGTAGATTCAAACTAAGTGTAAGTAGTAATTGTTTAAATTAATTCTTAGCTTTTGTTATAACTATTAATAACTTTGTGTATTTGTTTCTTACTAAATCCTCTAACATACATGCCCCACTCTATCTCCATTGGATATGTTCCCATGAGTACCCTCAAAAAAAAGAAACATTTTCTCTCTCCAGCCATTTCAGTTAAGAAGATGTCAAAGAGCCTTTATAAGAACGGCGCGTTCCGAGGTGTGAAGTGAGAAAGAAGGGATGTCATAGTTGGGGTTTTGAATAAGACGACCTTTTTCTTTTGTATTTTTTTCAAATACATCAATACAAATCTTTATAAACACCAACTATAATAATAGCATATGTTTAATCTTAATAATGTATTGATAGTCTCCAAGTATAGCACTAATTTGAATCGTATCATAAGACTTTAAGATATAACATGCCCAATAGTTGGGGGAAAACAACACACATAAGCAAAAAGAATACGATTGTTGTTAAAGTTTAAATAACAATGCAAAGAAACATCAAACTAAGACAAAAGTAACTACATTCTACAAACTGCTATAGGACCCAAAATAATTAAATGCTTAAGAAAACATGTGAATAAATCGGCATTCTAACTCTAGGATTTCATTCATGAAAATATTTAATTTTTATGCTGAAGATAAAATATATACATTTCAGGTTAATCGAAATAAAAACTAAAAATGAATCAATAACCTACTTATAAATTGTAATGCAGCTATCTTTAAATTTCTAAGCCCACTGAGAAAATAAAAAAGATAGCTTAAATATGTCAAGACTCATAATATGATGAACTTTTCATTATTTTATTCGACTTATCAAACATCTTGGTTCATCTAATATAAAACAAAAAAGTATTAATAAGGGATCAGTTTCTCACATAGCTTGATATTTCTTTTGTGTATATATCAAGCTATGTGAGAAACATGTTGCACCCTATTGACATAAGATGGCTTCGCCCCTAGTAGCAACTTAGAACTACCGTTAACAACATTTATTTAAATGCAACAACTACGTCTAATAACATTTGTTTAAATACAATCAGTATATCTAAAAGTTTAGAATGCACTCAATAATCATAGATTGGTAAAAGTTTTTTTAGATATAGTAATAATCATTAAAATCAATAAGCAACAAAATAAAAACATTAAAGATCTGTATATTTGACATAAGTAGCCTATTATGGTTAGAAATAATAATGCGTAGTAAAAGTTAAAGAAATTAAAACCATCAAAAAATTTAAATATCAAAAGATTCACCAAATTTTATTGAAATGTTAAAAAGAGAGAACTAAAAATGTCATTAACCAATAATTAAATCAAAGATAACATCATCTTTTTAACCATAAGGTTAAGAATTCATTCTTAAAACTCATATAATGGCTCCTAGTTATTCAAGGGAGAATTAAAGACTCTTATACATATATATATATATATATATGAGAAAAGTGAATGTGTGACTGTCATGTACCCAAGCAAGGTATAGAACTCCTCACAGATCAATTTTTTAATATTTGTTGTATAATAAATAAATGATCTGGAGCCCATAAATTTTATGGATTAAAAAAGTAAGATTAAGGAGGTTATATACCTAAGCTAGATACATGACAGGCTTATATTCTCATCCCTATATATATATATATATATATATATATATAATATAACATAATATCATATAAGGCAAAAGTGAATATATGGTTGTCCCCCATCAAAATTTAGATGTGGAACCTATCACATGTGAATTTTTAATATTTTTTTCGAAATAAATTAATGATTTTTCTTTTTTCTTTTATTTGATATAAAATTTCTCATAAGAGAGTTCCACGTAATAAGCTTAGATGTAAGAGAACTTTATACTCATCTTTCTCATAATATAATATTATATAATACAATATAATATAATATTTAAAGGCAACAACCAGGGGCGGCTCAACATTTTTTGTGGCTCTAGGCGCGATCAATTTTGAGGGCCTTTATTTAAAGTCTATAACAAAACCCCTCCTCCTTGATCCAGGCTTTGAACCGGCAAAAATAAACTAAAAAACTTATAAATTGCGGAGTTAAAAAAAATTATCTACTTTTTGTACGTGTTTTAACGTTTAAAGTATTTATAAAAAGCTTATTTTTCTATTTTTTTTTTTTTAGAAGCAAACTCTTTAGTTAAATATTAATACTTAATTTCTTAGGATAATACTTTTCAATTGACTAAATAGCTAACCCAAAAAATCTTTCGAATGACATTATAGACCGTAGAGTTTCAGTTTAGAAAAACTTCTTTTGGCGATAGCAACGCTTAGAAATAGTTAACAAAACTTTATAAGGAAAAAACGCAATAATACTTTAAGCGCAATAACACTAAAATATAGGGGCCCTAACTATTTGGAGGCCTTAGGCGATCGCCTAGTTCACTACAACTAAAGAGCCGGCCATGATTAGCTTCAGTAGATCCAACATTTTCATAAGAAAACCAAGTTTTGTAAAGGCAGAAATATGGACAGGTCGGGTTCGTTATTCGTTAGGCATCAACTCGTTAAAGGTTAGCAGGCCGTTAGCTTGTTCAATATGATTACAAAACCGATATCATTAGAATAAAAAAATCATACTTAAGCGCTTAAGGATACATATGTATGCACAAAATTATACACTTTGAACGACATGGCCCGTTTGACCTGTTCAATCCATTTAACTCATTCTCATTTTAGCTAAAAAGTTCTATTTCATCCCTTTGACCCCATAGATGGGTCGTTAGCCATCCTTGAAAGGTTGATCTCTAGTCTTGAGCTTTCATGGATCATGGCACAACAATCTGATGAATCTTCACTACAATGATCTTCAAGATTTCGGGCTAGCTAAATCACGATCATCAAACTCCCCGCGTCATTAGATCTCCTTTCTGTCAAATTTCTTCAAGTTTCTTACATATCTGCTTTATATTAGGCCTCAGGGAAGGAGATGGAGAGCAACAATCCATTGCCAACTGAAAGAACCGCAGAACACGTTCTTCATTTGTTAGACTTCCATCACCATTGTTTTCATCAATTAGAATGTCAGGGTGATATAAATCAGATATTTGGTGATCCAAGATTGCATTCCTTAACGAATTTTCCATATATGAAGCTTGATCAGGGTTTGTTTTCTTGTTAACTGGTTCTTTCCCGGTAATTAATTCCAGTAAAATAAGTCCAAAGTTGTAAATATCAGTCGAATCACTTATATCTTCCATGTTGATCAATTCGGGTGCTCTATATCCCTCAACGGCAGCTGATTCCAGCATTTCTTGAGCTGCAAATGGATTCAAGAGCGTGTGCAGACCAAAATCTGATAGAATTGGCTGTAGGTTTTGGTCTAAAAGTATGTTCTTTGACTTGAGATTTCCATGGATGATTGGACTTTGCAGCTCGGTATGGAGATAATGCAATCCTCTTCCTATGCCAGTTGATATTCTGGAAATTACTGCCCATTTGTGGCATTCGTCTCTTCCATCTGCCCACAGTTAAAAATAAAATTAACTAGGTAGTTTAAGTTTAATAAACAACTGGCTTATGCAAATTTGAGTGGATCTGGACCAAATTTGCATAGTACTAGTAATTGAAACATAAACCTTAGATGAAAATAGTACTAAAAATTTAGATAGATTTTACGAGAATATATGTTGTATGATAAATGGAAGAGGTTTTCTTTTTTAGGTCAGCCGGGGAAGGTACGAGGGTATCCCCTGGCGTTTGCGAACTCTTTCCCTGACCACCCCAAGATGTTTGCCTAGGGAGGTTTGAACTAAGACCTCTTATGAGGACATCGGGATGCCTCACCACGTTGGTGGTGGTTAAGATATTGTGTAGGATCGGTAATAATATGAAGATACATAGTAAAGACCTAATATTAAAATACGCTCTCGACCAATGTTCCTAAACCATACCATGATTGAAAGATGCGCTCGACCAACATCTCTATGGTTGACGCCTCAACGGGTGTACTGAATTACTTAGTTTAAACGTAATCTTAGTTTCCGGGAACATGGAGATGACAACTAATTATCGAAATTAACATAAGTTACCTATCAATTAACTGATTAGATCGTTTATCTTATTTTAAAAAGTCGTAATAATCTCATACCCGACCTTTTACGACATTGGGTATAGCTGCTGTAAAGTCGTAATAATCATTTACATATTAAATCTATAACAAAATATGTATATATTCAAGATACAAAGATTCATGAAAAGTAGGAGAATATTTACCATTTATGAATTGAGCTAAATTTCCCCTCCCATAGAAAGGATGAACAAGAAGTTTTTCACCTCTAGGCCCAGAATAGAACCCATGAAGAGGGACCAAATTAGGATGTCTAACTGAGCCCAAAAGTTGTACCAAATGAGACAACTCTTGCACCTTTTTTGTACAAGTTGGTCTCAGAAATCTCAAACAAACAACTGAATCATTCATCACCAAATCAGCCCTATACAATGTCCCGTAACTTGATTTCCCAATAACTTCACCAGGAGCATCCAATATATCAACACTTGTTAAGTTTTCACCACCGTTAAACCGAATCAATTCCCCAACGTTGTCCATCGTTTGCACGCCTTTTTCTTTAGTATCAAGACTTGCTTCATTGTCCCAAGATTCATCTTTTCCGGACCTTTTTCTTCTAAAGAAATATATTACAGCCAAAATAATGAATATAACGAAAGAAATGGATAATGTAATCACTATTAGTACAAGTTTGTGGCTCTTCTCCATGTTGATATATATATATATATCTCAAAGAATCAAGAAATGTAAACCCCCAAGGAAAAAATGTGTCAATCGGCTGGCGTCTAACAGGATGACTTCCGAAATGGACAAAATATGTCTAGCTCAAGATTAATGAGATGGTGGAGAGCGACCCTGAATGTATGGGCTAGAGAAACCAAATGTATTAATGGCAGGTACGACTAAAAAAGTTTCAAGAAAAAAAGTATTATCTTTTTTTTTAAGGATTGATGGAGCGAGGTGGAATGCAGACTGATCGCATAGACTAGAGAAACCAAAGATGTCGATTCATGGCACCAAAGGTGTCGATTTCATGGCAAACAAGTGTCAAGAAAAAATCTGATCCTTATATATAGTGTATGATCAAAGGCTAAAAATGTAGAGAGACATCGGAACTTGTTTAAGGATTATTGCAAGAAGGTGAGAATTGATCAAAGCATCCTTGTCTCGCCTACTTCGGCTGATTTGAACCTAAAATGAATGTGTTTTTTGGGTATGAGAGAGAGAGAGAGAGAGAGAGAGAGAGAGAGAGAGAGAGAGAGAGAGAGATATAAATTTTTAAGTGTATATGTTATATGATTATATAAGTGTTTTATAAAATAGTATTGTGAAGGGAGATGGTAAGCTAGAAAGGGATTCGTAGCTTGTGATCATGGAATTTGTCATGTATATGTCAAATAAGGTTAAGGAATTTACTTGATTCGGTTTCAAGTAATCCAAAAGCCATATATGACTAAAATTTCTTATATATCGAGAGTCGCTTTGCATAAATCTCGCGATATGATCCAGCAAATCTCGTGGAATATATAGTGACCCATCAAACATAAAGCCGATACCAGGAAGTCTCTATTTTGGATCAATTCATCTCGTCGACTATGTTTTCGACTTCATTCTCGATCTATTGACGTTTAAAACTCAGTCGAAACAGTGTTTGGATTAATATAGTCCGTGTTATGAAGACGTTACAAAATATATGATAAAACCGCTTCTTATATTTATTCACACATTTTTAAAAAACTAGAGTAGTCCCTGTGGTTTACCATTTGTTGCACGAACCAACAAAATATGAAAAGAAAATATAAAAATGTACTCTTCTAGTGGGGTAGGCTAATAAAGACCGATCGAGCCTATGACTACAAACGTTAAAAAGCATTTACTGTATATTTGTACAAATTAACAATTACTAGTACAAAGAGGATAGACTATAGACGTGAGTCATGAAATACCCAAATTTTTTGAAGTTATTTTATACTCATGTTGATAAAAAATAAATATACAATTTGAATTTGAAATATTTTATAGAATCAAAATATATAACAGGTCAAATGCTGTTTTTTGAGATTTGGAAGGTGCAAATTTTTGAGGCTAGTTGGTGCCATGTTTTAAGAACATGTTTGGTCAACACTTCATTACAAGAATGTTTGAAGGAACGATTCCAAGATATTCTACCAATTTTAAAAATGATTGATATTTACTAGTATCAATTTAAATTCAAACATTTCTTATTTTAAATAATCATTTATTTTTCTTGTAAATTATAATAAACTAAATTCTTACAAAAATTACATTAAAACTAATATAAATCTCATTTTTACCGACTCATAATAACATCATACAAATCGAGATATTTGCCACTAATACATTGTACGGGTATAATACTAGTCAAATGAAAACCAAACAAGATGCAAAAACATAAAAGAATCATCACTATAATATCCACACCCGAAAAACCTAATAACACTAAACCCCACCCCAAAATAGACACATTGTAGAACACCTAATGGAACTTGAGAAAACGCAAAAAATGAAGACAAAAAGACGAGCCAACATGAGAAAAGGTGTCCAACACTCCAACTCATATTTTACACAATAAATTCCACGATTACGAACGCCTCAAATTAAGTTATGGTATCCGGCCCGTGTAAGGTTGGGAGGACAATGAAATGTTCTGGGCTCAGTTCTAAAAATGTATTGGGCTCCACCTATTTTATATGATCCAACACACATATATACACTAGTCTATTGATGTACGGATTGACTATATATATCATACGATTAATTTTTATGTAAAAAATATAAAGTTTGAACATTCTTCATCACATGCATTTGGTCTCTCCAGACTCCAGTGGTAGTCATTAGTGAGAGACATGTATCATAAAAGTATTGGTCAAAAATCAAAATCTAATATTATTTGTGATATTGGTAGTGATATCACCTACTGTCCTACTCTAAAGTCATGATGATAAAACATGGATAGTATCTTAAAAAAGATTTAACCACGTTTAGTTATGTTAGTAGATAGATAAATAACAAAATAATGAATAGTATTAACTTATAAGTTAACATTAACCCAAACTTCTAACTCTACTACGATTAGATAATAGAAAAATGATAACATAGTCTTTAAGGCAACTTATTACATGCTTAAAAAGTACTACTTTATATATTAAAAACCACCGTCTAAATTTCATAACAGCAGAGTACAAATTTCAATGCATCCAATTAGTTTTTACTGATAACCCTTAGGACTGTTAGTAACAAAACCCTAGATAATATTAGAAGCATTTGTAAATGGGCAATGATACTTGTATCATAACTTTTGATTTTTTTTTATCACTACTGTGCATTGAACAGTTATACGTTATGCATAAATTATAATATATTGTGATAGATTTATCAAAAACAGTGATACGAATATCACTACCCTTTGTAAATGGGTCGGAGTTTTAAAGTATAAAATTACTCGAATACCCTTGCATGATTACAAATCATAACCCTAATTCTCCATATTATCTTCCATACGTACGCCATACAACTCCCTAGCTAGCAGCATAACGTAACAAACTAAAAACCCTTTTCTTTGTTTCTGTCCGGTAAGTACTGCGCGCGATATATTTGTTATATTTTCACGTCAATTCTAGTTTTTTAGGGACAGACATTTTAGAGCTGGACTCTGAATATACATACATACATGTGACTACAACTATAATTAACTGGTTCTTCATGTATATATATATATATATATATATATGTTTCTCAAGTCATAATGGGAACTTAATTGGCTGTAAAAATAGATGGGTATTGACGAAAATGCCTTTTCTTCTAAGTTGGCTGTTTTTTAAAAGGCTTTACATATAGGATTTTGAAACAGTGCCTTATAGGATTTTCATCCTTTATTTGTCAACTTAATTTATCTTGAAACAGAGTATTAATTTGTTAGCTAGTGATCCGAATCTTGATGGTGCTTGTTTTTTCCGTTTGCTGATTACTTATTATGTTGCGATTGTGTATATATATATGTATAGTTGCTAGATGAAATCTAAATATTAGATTTAGATTAATTATGTTAGTTCCTAAGCAAACATATCATGAGGTATGGTCGAAATTTCTCTTTCAAATGGGTTCCCTTCAGCCAGAGTTCGAAAAAGTTATTAAATCATTATGTTTAGTATTAAGCGTTTTTTATTTATGTCCATTCTTGTCATTTTACATATTTTAGTAAAAGTTTCGACTCTGTCAAACACCTAAATATATCTAAAAAACTTTAGCTATTTATCAGCTTTCAGCTACCAACAACTGGCTAATTTGCCAAACATACCTTAATTTTGAAGGTACCACTTCTATTGTTTGTTTGTTTTTTGTATTTAGGTTTGTAATAATCGATTAATCTACGATGAGTAAGAAGAAAGCGAAAGACGGTGTAGAAAAGATTAGTAAAGTTGGTAATAAAGAGAAGCCATCAGTTTCAGATATACTTGCAAGTATGGACCAGAGACCTGATAAGGTGAAGAAAGTAACATCATCGGCTCGTAATCCCAAACAGAAAGGGTCTGCAAAGGTGCAGTCGTATGCAGACATTGATCTTCCTCCTTCAGATGATGATGATGAAGATGATGTGGAGTCTGCAGAGGAGGAAATTGGAAAGGGAGGCGGGGTAAGGAAATTTCCGAGTAGGAAAGAGAAGGCTAGTGTTAAGAAGAATCTTGAGATATCGATAACAGATAAAGATAAAAAGAAAATGGTAGAAAAGGAAATGATTGCTGCTCAGGCGGTTGACCTAGCTAAGCAGGAGGCGATGAAAGATGACCATGATGCATTCACGGTTGTGATTGGAAGTCGGGCTGATGGTCAAGATGATTCTGATGCAAATGTGAGAGATATTACAGTGGATAGTTTTTCGGTCTCGGCACATGGCAAAGAGTTGTTGAAGAACGCTGATTTGAAGATCTCTCATGGGATGAGGTACGGTTTAGTGGGACCTAACGGGATGGGAAAGTCGACATTGTTAAAGCTTCTTGTCTGGAGGAAGATTCCCGTGCCTAAAAATATACATGTTCATTTGGTGCAACAAGAAATAGCTGGTGATGACACAACTGCCCTTGAAGCTGTTGTGTCTGCAAATGAAGAGCTTGTTAAGCTACGAAAAGAGGTGGCATCGGTTGAAAATGGTAGTAATGAAGTCGAAGAAGATGGTGGTGATTCAGGAGAGAAACTTGCCGAGTTATATGAAAAGTTGCAGATTATGGGATCAGATGCTGCTGAAGCCCAAGCTTCCAAGATTCTTGCTGGGTTGGGTTTTACAAAAGTTATGCAAACCCGTGCGACAAGATCGTTTAGTGGTGGGTGGAGGATGAGAATTTCGTTGGCCCGGGCCCTTTTTATCCAACCGACTCTTCTATTGTTGGATGAACCGACCAATCATCTTGATCTTAGAGCTGTTCTTTGGTTAGAGGATTACTTATGTAGATGGAAGAAAACACTTGTTGTTGTCTCACATGACAGAGACTTCTTGAACACTGTCTGCAATGAAATAATTCATCTACATGATTTCAAACTTGATATATATCGTGGAAATTATGACGATTATGAAAGT
This sequence comes from Asclepias incarnata, assembly GCA_025447715.1. NCBI lineage: Eukaryota > Viridiplantae > Streptophyta > Magnoliopsida > Gentianales > Apocynaceae > Asclepias > Asclepias incarnata. Next base: position 2,802 of record JAOEHQ010035249.1, on the reverse strand, counting down.
GGGTACGAGCAACGTCGCAAAGAAGTGAATAGGAAGGCTGAAGCTTTTGACAAGCAGGTGAAAGCTGCAAAGAGGGCTGCGAACCAGAAACAAGAAGAAAAAGTTAAAGCAGCAGCAAAAAATAAAGAACAGCAGAAAAAATTAAAGGGGAAAATTGATGAAGATGAGGAGATACCTAAGACCCCAAAGAAATGGATAGATTATACGGTTGCGTTCCATTTTCCCGAGCCTACTGAATTGAGACCACCATTATTACAGCTTGTTGACGTTACTTTTAGCTATCCAGAAAGAGAGGACTTTAAACTATATAAAGTAAATGTCGGGATTGATATGGGTACACGTGTTGCTATTGTCGGCCCCAATGGAGCTGGAAAATCGACATTATTAAACCTTCTCGCCGGAGACTTAAACCCAACAGAGGGTGAAGTACAAAGGAGTCAAAAGTTGAGAATCGGTCGGTATTCCCAACATTTTGTTGACCTTTTGACCATGTATGAAACACCCGTTCAGTATCTTCTTCGTCTTCATCCAGATCAAGAAGGTTGCAGTAAGCAAGAAGCTGTTCGGGCTAAACTTGGTAAATTTGGGCTTCCGAGCAAGAATCACCTGATCCCAATTGCTAAGTTGTCCGGAGGACAAAAAGCTCGTGTTGTTTTAGCTTCGATTTCCATGTCCAGACCACACATTTTATTGATGGATGAACCCACAAATCATTTAGATATGCAGAGTGTTGATTCACTTGCAGATGCACTCCATGAATTTACTGGTGGCGTCGTTCTTGTGAGTCATGATTCCAGGCTGATATCGCGGGTTTGTGCTGATGAAGAGAAAAGTAAAATATGGGAAGTGGACAATGGAGTGGCGGTGGCATTCGATGGTTCATTTGAAGATTATAAGCAGAAGCTCTTGAAGGAAATCAGAGACGAGGTCGACGAATAATGTGGTATGCGTCTTATTAGGCTAACTTTTTAGGAGGATATATCATTTCCCTTTTCATTATTACCATTCATTTATGCTCCACTTTGAATTTCTTTAACATTTGAATTTTTATGAGCTTTTGTGAAACAATATGATGATATTTTTCGTTTCTTCGTCTGCAGTAAACCGAGTAACATTTACGAGTAGTTGTAGATAAGAGAACATTTCTTCCATGGAGATTTTCGTTACCAACAGTTTTGAGGCTTTTGACCAAACAGACGTAGATTTATATCCCACGTGAAACGCAAACTTATTGATAAGAAATTTATACAATAAGCTTGTAATATTTTAATTGATAAGAAATTTATTCAGGCATCATGTCCAGTTGTCCACAACTTCAATTCTTCATTGAATCCATTAGTCTATTTCTTTTTTTCTTTTTTTTTTATAAACCAAATATAACAAAAATAAATATGATAGACAGAGAAAGTTACTGTATGCTGTTTCAAATCTCAAAAACATTGAATTGTTGTATTCTAGTCATAAACATTGCTTTCATTTAATTCAAGTCCTGATGATCTTGTGAAAATAAGCATTGTTTCACACCGGTGCGAAGTTGCCAACGCCCAAATCGATTACCCACGAATACAACTAAAACAAACTACAATCCTTTCTTTCCTTTTTATGTTCACAAAATCCATTTGTTAACGAGTACGCCCATCACCTGCCTCAGTCTTCAGTAGCCAGTATTACAAGCTTTGTTCCAATACCACGGTGGCAACAAACTCTTTCCCCTTTGTTTTGGCAAAATACATTCATTTTGAAAGCTAAAATGCTTTCCCACATCAACAAGAGGATAAATATTTGTTGTAGACAAAAACAAAGGTTTATTAGAAGAAACATCTATGCTATTGATGTAACGACATCCTTCATAGCTAGTATGCTACTATCACCATAGTCTGGATTGTTAAGGTTTTGGGTTCTCAAGAGAGGTGAACATGAAGTTTCCAGTAAACATAGCTTCTTTATCTGCACATCCACAAACATGTTCCAATGTTGGAGGGAGAAAGCCTTAAAGCGATGAAAAAAAACTATCGAGCGATGAAAAAAAAATGAAGCTCAAAGATAGAGGGACAAATGCCGAGCGATTAATATATATATATATAAAGAAGCAAGTCACAAACAGTTATATATATATATATATTAATAAAGAAAATCTTACTACCACTGCAATCATCTTATTCAAAATTAGATAAATGTATCTTCTGTAATTATATTCAAAACTAAATATTTACATAAAATTTAAAATTTGCGGAAAAATAGTTTTCTACGTCGACCCATACAAATAAATCAGTTGTGACATGAACCTGTTTTGATGCTATAACCAGGTACCCTACCAGCCGATTTTCCCACCTCTACTCAAGCTTTAGTACTAAATTTCATTGCTACGGATACTACTGGTAACTAGGTGCAGAACTTAAATCCATGTAATTGATAAACACGTCGATTTGGCTCATGTTTTATCATTGAAAGGTCAAAGGGGTAGAACTCAAGAATTTAACTCAAATATTAATGAGCCAAATGGGGGTTGGAAGTCATCCAAAGTGTATAATGTGTATTTCAAATGCTTAGAAACCTCCTAAATCGACTTATTTAAAAATTGTTAAGACTATTTTGTAATAATATAATATTTGTAATCAAATGTCTACTACATTATATTAAAATAATGTGGCCAAGTCGGTTTCAACACGGCCTGGTTTGAAATAGCGTGTGGCGCCCCGAGGCGATAAGGTCCTTGTGGCTACATACGTGGCGAGGCGAGCGTGGCGACCGCCACACGTATTCGTGGCGACCGTTTCTACAAATACGTTAATACTCTACATG
>JAOEHQ010035238.1:0-12845 GCA_025447715.1 Asclepias incarnata | reverse complement strand
TCGAGCATATGAGCATATGTATGCAAGTCGAGCATATGTATGCAAGTGAGCATATGTATAAAATTTAGTTAAAAAAAGGGTTCCTAAAAGTTCCTAACCTTTAAGGGGTTCCTAATATATATATATATATATATATATATATATTTGTACTAAATGAAACTTGCCAAGGAACCTGTTAAGACACGATAATACCTGTTAACAGGTCTCTTACCAGGTTTCTTATCGTGTCTTTACATGTTTCATATCTTTAACATGTTCCTTAGCAGTTTCGCTGGTTTAAATTTAGGATTTTTGTTAACAGGTCTCTTACCAGGTTTCTTATCGTGTAACCAGTTAAATATCATGACGTGTTCGTGTTTGAAAAAATTGACACGGTTAGTTATCGTGTCGTGTTCGTGTCTTATCATGTTCGTGTCGTGTCAAACACGATATGCCAACTCTATATATGATGCGAGTGTATGCTGGTGCATGTTTTTAGTCCCCTGGGGGGATTTTCCATCGAAAGTCCGGTCGTTAGGTCAAGAAGAAAGGGATTCCTTCGAATCTCGTCCCCCGCCCCCGGCAATCTTCTCCAGGTGGATATTTATATCGTCTATACATTGTAGATTTCTTAAAAGGCCATGATATAATAAAAGAGAACAAACACACAAAAACAGGCACATTTCATATATGATCCCTTCTAAACACACCATAAAAGCAATTCTCCAAGATAGAATAAGCATCATTGTATCATGTATCTCCTTCCGAAACCCATCAGAGTGCACTTTTTAGTTTTGACCAAATACCAATACTAAAAATCTAAACACTTTTTTGAAAAAAGGGGGAAAATCTAAACAATGAAATAACTAGATGTCTTCTCCAAGGACAATTCAGTAATCCACCATTAATATGACTTCAAGGCTCAGGCATAATTCAACCGGAAAATGTCATTGAGAACGTAAAAGCTTGACTGTGGTGTCGGCATTAGATGGAACATCTGAAAACAAAGATACGGAAAATCAACAGCATTAGATTAGCAGGAAAAACAATGATTAAGATGTGGGAAGATATGCCAAGAAAATAATTCTTTAAAAAACCATACAATGTGGTCAAAAACCAGAAATAGTTTTAAGTCAGCAAATACGTGGCGGTAACAAAAAGCTTTTGCATAAACAGGTCAAATACAGAAACTGGTTAGCTGTGACCCTGGATGCATGGTTCTAAAATCAAATTAGGTTTATGATTTGGATGAAATATTATTCGAAAATTCTGATGTCAATAGTATTCAAAGGCATGCAATGGATGAGTAGATTTTTCATCTCCAAATACGACTAACAAGGAGGACATATACGGATAAAGAGAATGCATTTATGAGCACAAGAAGCTTGTAAAACATAAACAAAGGGTGTCGTCATAAACAACCGTATGTTTGCATGTGTTAGTGCATCCTAGTTGTTAATTCAGGGATTGTTGGTTCTGGTAGTATCATGAAACACCATATGAAATACTATTACCAACAAAATCTGACCAGGCCACAAAAACTGGTACTGGGGAACATCTAAATCCAGATCCCAAACCAAAAACATTAATCCAATACACACCTAAACAAGTTGTTGAGCATGTTGTGTCCCTTTTTTTGTTAGGTCATAATCACAAGCAGAAGTAATGAACTGGTGAAAATCAGGTGATATTTACATGAAGAGTACTTCCGAAAACTCTTAAGGAAGCACTGGTGGCATGCTAAAAACCAAAACACAATAATTGCTGATTAGGCACTAACCAGTGGACATTTTTCCCAAGTTCACGAACAATATTATTTTCAAGAAACCTCTCGTCACTTAAATGACAAGTTGGACTGTTAACTAAAAGTACGAAGTTGGATTGACCCAAATAGGAAAGGACACAATCACCTTATTCCCACAACTTCATTATACTAAATAATACCTCCTGAAAAATCAAATAATGAGAAATAACTGCCATGTTCATTACCAACACAGCTTTCGATTTAGCCGATACGATAAAGCTTGTATCTAATATAACCACAACAAATCAGGTCATAAGTCATCACGGAATTGAAAGCTTACATGTAAACAGTGACATCAATTATTGCCTTATCGGTAAAAGCCTTACAACAAAAACAAAAGATACCACTGGCCTCCCTTTACTATGATCCTTCTCTAGCTACTGACCCTCACCGGCTCTCTCTTTCGATTGGATGACACAGACTGTTATTGGAAAGCATAGATGTCATTTCTACAAAAGCGTGAATCTCCCAAGACCCAAATCACTATTACAGTCACATGGCACATTATCTTGGTATCTTTCAGATAGAATGTGTACGTGTGCAAACATAATTTATATTTTTCTAAAGGCAGACGAGAAATTAATTAACTGTGTACACATAAGAGGGAACGAATAATTTGAAGAAAAACCATTGATGAATGTATTGGTCAGATAAGTACATTATTGGATGGCAGGGAACATGCAAAAAGCATAAGTGAATAGTTTCCGAAGTAAGTCAAGTAATGTAATTAAAGGATGACGACGAATAAAAAGGAGGGATGAATTCATCAGAGTGCATTATGAAAAAATTTCCACAGTAAGTAACCTCCAATACAGTAACCGAGTCTTAACTGTAGACAGAGTGTGATTATCAATTGGGAGTTAGAGTGTGTTGATAGATGCATATGTGCTATCCTAATTATCAATCTCATGGTTCTGGTTCTAACAGCACTATAAAACTACATTTATAAAAGCTAAGTTCCTAATCTGAATTATTAATAAAACTTGAGCAATCCGCCAAAAAATTTAATTATATGGATCCCAACTATATCCCCAAAGTAACACCCGTGTTACATAACAAAACAATTTGATGAACGTAGCATATCCTAGACCATTTACCACAATGCAAGACAATATCACAACACTGCTAGAGTTCAGAAAATTCACACCATACACGATCTAAACATAGTGAGCACTTCAGAACAGTAGGACACTCTTAATCAAACAAAGATGGCAGGATCATACTGATCCAGTCACCCACTCTGGTATTATATAATGCATCTATCTTGTGAGGCCCTCTAAACTTGAAGAGAATAGTCTTCAAATTAAGGAAAGAGGATTTCCTATCCATGTAACCAAACACCCCCTTATCTTTTCATACGAAACACACAATAACATTTTATTTTATTTTTTTCACTATAGTCAGCACATTGCGAATACATAAAAAGTCATTGACTCTAACATAACCCCTCAAATCTCAGATAAAAAAATCATGGCATTAAATGATTTTCAAAACCATATGAGATTAGATAATTAGACCTAACAATTAAACACAGCGCAATCTATAACAAAGGGCCAGTGCACCAAAATGTATAACTTCCAAACCGTCTGGGACATAGTTGACAACTTCTATGGCCGTGATGAAGAAGTAACTTTTATACAAATAATAATTGAAAGTTCGATACACACAATAGATGATTCGAACGTCGAATACACACCAATAGCAAAACGCGACAAGCTAGATACATTTCAATACACCAGCTCAAAACATTAAATCTATCGAAACTCTAACATCAATTTATTCTAGCAAATAGATTCACAAAAAGAATAATATTATATTATACAAGTATATAATAATTTTAAAAAAAAAAACAAAAAACAAAAGTTACCTGACTGAACTTAAGAGCATGTTGTTCGCCGGCGAGTTGAAGGTTACCGGAAACGAAAACAAGCATACCGCCGGAAGGACCAGATGGCTGACAGTCAACGGTAGTTATGCTGTGCTTGCACTGTTGGAAGGGGAGTGACGTGAGCTTAGCAACGATGTTAGTAGATCCTTGTATTTTTTGACCTTCAAAAGTCAACATTGAGGAATCCTGATAGAGGTTAGCTAATCCGGCACGATTAGTATCGAACGTTGAGTAGTAGTGTTCGACGAACGCTTTGGCTACCGCATCTGGATCCATCTCCGCCGCAAGGGTTTTGTGAATGTGTGTGTTTTGATTGTGTGGGGTGATAAAAATGAGGGTTTTTCAATTTTGTGTTTCAAAAAGTATATTTTACACGCCTTTGGAGTTTGGTAATACATTTCAGGGAAATTCTCATATCTCCCCCTCCTAAACGCATTAATTATCATATATACCCAAAGTATCAATTTTAATATATCATGTACAATGTTTTTTAAGCATGGTTTGAATATATTTGAGATTTAAGGGTTTAGGAGGCGGAAATATTTTATGCTCTTATAGCATACGTAGATGTCTAAAAGAAAGTAAGGACCGAAACCGTTTTCTATAGGTTACGAGATCCAAACCTTGATTCAAGCCTTGTTTGTTGTAAACCGTCTAAGACGATTAATCTGTATCGTTTAGCCCAAAAATCAAATCGGGCCGAATATAAAAATAAAAACTATACATAGTTATAATATTGATATTTGGTTTCAGTTGAATCTGAATTGATTTAATAAATTGGTTTACAGTTTGGCTTTTTGTTTATTAAATATAAATTTGAATCAATCCGAGAAACCCGAATTACATATATTTAATATATATATATAGTTTTTATAATTTCGATAGGCATAATAAAAACCAAATAGTATAAAACTTTTAGACTCAAATCAATAAACCAAGATGTTGTATATGATTTGTAATCAAGATAAAAGGTTTATTATGTCCAAGCTTTAGACTTCATGTAACTTGATTGTGTGCTTAGTACCTAGATTTACAAATATTTTGGAACTTGTATACTGGTATTTTGGCGTTGGAATCTATTTATGAAAATTTGGATGAAATTAGATAAGGTTCCACGTCATCCAAAACGCTCCGTGAATTACTCAATCCTTACTTAGACAAAAGTACAACTTTAGTCCTTAGACTGTTCATTAAGTTTCAAATTAGATTTATTAACACGTTTTCGCTGCTTTATTCATTCAAATGGAAATGGATTACTTGTCTCCGTGAATTAACACTTTTCGTCTTAGTTTATACTCGAGTTCATCTCGGTTCAACACATAATATCACATACCGTCACATAATCATTCTAACCATTTCATCATATATCTTTAGTTCATATATTCATGCATTATTAATTCACTATCAACATCTTTAGCTATTAAGTCCCTAACATGCATCGTGACATAACAATCATATTTAAGTCTAGTGTACTAGATATAATAGGCCATTCGACAAGCAAGCATCACAATCATCGCATAATTAACATTCATACATTACAAGGTTACAAACAATAGTCGATAAATGGAATACTACTTGCTACGATTTCGTAGATCATTTAAAATCCCATTCCCGTCCCACATAATAAGCATCGTATAGATAACCCCTCAAAGCACCCATATCGTCCCCCACATGGTTCACATACCCCCACATATGTATGAGATGTCCACATTTGCATCAAAGCAATTATTATTAAATCTCACGTTTATTGTGTTCCCCAGCGTGACAAAATAAGTTATCATACCTCAACGGAGTTCACAACAACCTACACTCGACTTTACCGTGCTTGAAATGTACTCCCGGGAACCTAAGACAAGTATAAGATCAACCTATAAGCTAAAACGAAGCATAGAGGCTCATTAGGCAAAAGTTGCACAGTAACTTTAACTTTCACTCATAATTGGAAACTTTTCCCAGATCCGACAACAACTTTCAATTTGACACTTAAAACGATTTGCAAACGAATTCCTTTCATCTCCAGGTCTTACCAACATTAAAAACACTTAAAATAAGGCCCAAATGACACCTTGAAAACATCAACTGATACATAGATCCATTACACACATTATACAATCGATTACACACCCGAAATGATCTAAATCGATTAATAAACACAAATGAATTCATCCCAACCTTTATGTCCAGAAATGATTGAATTGAATGAATCAATAGGACATGAAATCAAGAGAGAAATACCTACAATACCTGTAGATGATTATAAAGATGAAAACTCTTGAACAAAACTCAATCAAAACACCACCAATCGAAGGAATTGCACAAGAATAACCTAGGGCATAAGGGGAGGGGGGCGGTTTTGGAGGCTTGAGAGGGGAATGAAATTGAATTATGTGACAATTAGGTTAGCCTAATGTCACAAACCTGGAGTCAAAAACTTTCTAAATGCCATATTTAGTCCCCCAACTACTAATCGTCTCCTTTAAGGTTAATCTCTCTACCGGGAATACACATCGACACGTCAAGCACTTAATCAACCACTTTAGCATGTTAACACTTATCGTTAAGTCATCAAGCACATATAAACGTACGACAAATTAATTACATAAACACATTAAATCATATAACGGAAGCAAGGTGTTGACTTAACGACACAAGTCAACCATTAAACGAAAAGTTTGGGATGTTACAAGTTTATAGATCATTTTTAGCCTTGAATTTCTTGTTTGTAAATATAATGTAACTAGGGTGTAAACGAGTCGAGCTGAGCCCGATCTTGGTAGTGCTCGAGCTCGACTCGTTCAAATTTTAAGAGCTTGAGCTCGTGTAACCTTATTGTTTAAACTCGAACTCGCCCGATGATGTATTAAAGAAGCTGGGGCTCGACTCTAGATTGGTTCATGTGTCAAATAAACTAAGTGAGTTAATGTTTTACTCAAGCGCAAACTCGGTAAGTGATCAAAACTAAGCTCGGTTTTATATTTAAATATATATATATATATAAGCTTGTTTAGGCTCGCGAGCTTAATCGAGTTATGCATTCGAAGTTCGATTGGTAAACAAGTCAACAGTTAAGTTCGAATTCGACTCGAACTCGTTTAGACTCGGCTCGAAACGAGCTTTTTACGAATCGAATTCGAATAATTCACGAATAGCTTGGCTCATTTATACCCTAAATGTAACCAAAACTACTTAAGCAACAGGTCTTAACAGGTTCAGAATGCACGATTAATATAGATTCAGAACGCGCGATTAATACAAGTAGTGTAAAATGTAACCAACACTAAAGTCTTTAGTGTATGTTAAAATTGTGTTCATGGAAATGATTTTCCCTATCGTAAAATACAATACAAAATATTTAATTCAAAAAAATAAGTTCCAATAAAAACGCGTATAATATACATGAAAAATGGAATAAAAATGAAAATAAACATTAAAGATTGGACAGCCGTCCTAAGTCCTAACCACCCTTTGCTGTGTATGAAAGCCTTTATGTTTTGTTTTAACGTACGCACTAGCTCAACATGACTTTTAAAAATGACTCTAACGCAAGTCGCTTATATCCAATCGCTGTCTCACACGTCACCAAGGAACGTGTTTTAACTAATCAGCAGGCAACAACTGGATTACAGACTACTTTTTCGTCTGACTTATCAAAGTCCACACCAAAGTTGGAACTCTTTGAGTTCAATTCAATTCAAACTTATAAATATGCAACCAAACCTGCACCTCCATTGTCTGTCTATCTTTTACCATCAAAGCATTAGTACAAGAATTATACCGTGTCCAAGTAAATATTTACCAATCTCTCTGCACTTGTACAATCATGGTAAACTTGTTACGAATCTAAGTATACTTTCTGTCTCTTTTTTTTTTAATAGCGATTTTAAATCCTAGATTCGTCACTGCTGATGTATATTAATTCTTTGTGTTGTTTTTAGACTACATCAAGGCGACTTGCGGATAAGAAGGTGGGGAAGTTCGAAAAGAACATAAGCCGGCGTGGATCTGTCCCGGAAACATCCACCAAGAAGGGAACCAGTTATCCTGTTGGCCCTGTTATGCTTGGCTTCTTTGTCTTTGTTGTCATCGGATCATGTAAGTTTATCCCAAGTTCCCAACTAAGTTTCTCAACACATTTTTTTTTAATCACATCTATATAGAAAAAATATACTCCATATTAGTTCTGATTTGTAGCTTTTCTTCTTGTTATTCTCCAGCTTTGTTTCAGATCATCAGAACAGCTACAAGTGGGGGAATGGCTTGAAGATCAAATACAATATTTTGTAATTTTCATAGAGATATAACCATTGTTTCTTCCATATCCAACATTTCCATATATTATATATGAATTTGCTTAACCCTTATTTCGGTTCGGTATGTTTTTTTTTTTTTTTTTAATTTTTAAAGGCGAGTCCAAACAATATCTACAAAACAATCTACTATTTGGGAGGATGACATTCCCGACCACCCCTTAAAGCAGTAGGAAACAAATAAAACGTAAACATACTCAGGTTCCTATACAAGGCTACTAAGGCCTCTTCCTATCCTGACGTCGTCATCCCCTCGTCTTAACTGCCACATCAGCTTTCTCTCTCCAAGACACCCCCAAGAACTACCCCTCCCTATCATACCCCCTTTTCATCATCTCATCCCCAATAAAATATAATTAAAACACACACAAACGCGCTAGTTTCTCGTCATTTGGTTTCGTTTTTTGGACGAGCAATAACGACGACCACCCCATGATGGGGGTGGTGCCTACCATGATGAAGACGACGAGGTTTTGGACGAGCAAAAGAAATAGCATAGGGACCGGCCTAACAATCACCATTAACAAAGTACAAGCAAATAGGATTTAAAACATTTGACAAATCAGGTAGTCCCATCTTTCATGACTTGCCCTATTTATCACAATGATACTGAATCCCACCAGTATACTCCATACCATTTCCAATGAACAGATTGTTATACCCTTATTTCGGTTCGGTATGTTTTTGTTGCAAACAAATAATAAACTTAAAACAAGTCTTCATTTATACACAAAATGACAGAATTTAATGAACATACATGAAATGAAAGTCAAGATTATTCAGGAAAAGTGGAATACAATAATTTTAACAACATAAAAAACCATCTGTTACAAAGACACGATATCAGGCGATTGCAGTTAGAGATGGTTGAAATGCAGTCCCACAAGCAATCCACAGTTGTTTTCGCCTGTTTGGCGGCACACAACCAGGAATTTTCAACCATTCCTTTTTCAAGATATCATAAGTAACCAATCGATTCATCATTTTCGATTCAAGGGATAACATGAGTAATCCTCTGTTACCCAAACAAGATAACTTAATGTGCTTACCGTAGAATTCTAAGCACATTACATTTGGCATTCTGTCAACCTCTTTCCATAAGAGAGTCATCTTCTGAAGCTCCCAAACGGAAACACAAGTGGCGGAGTTCTTCGTCACAAGCCCCACCAGCACCATCCTGCCGCCACATTCTGCTAGCGCATGGTCCCTTGAGTCTGGCGGGGCTGGGACTAGATACTGCTTCCATATATTAAAGTTCATGTCAAAAGACACGATACCATCTGGATCCGACCTTAAGAAATACATCAACCCATCTGCTGCCACTATCTGCAAGCTAAAGTTCAACGCCAGTGGTAACTTAATACAATCCGGCAAGCTTCCTGCACGTGACCAGCTGTTGTTTATGGAGTCGTAAACATCATACTCACCATTAGTTGAAACCCACATGACCCTGTAGGCTCCACTATCTGATTTTTGATCCATAATCATCCCCACGGCTACTCTTGACCAGACTTTAGCTGATCTAGCAGGTAATTCTTTAAAAGAATTAGTGAGAGGATTGCATACATAGAAGCTTCTATGTCCGATATCGAGAAAACATAAGAGACCGCCTGCTGAAGCCACAGGCAAGATGATCATTTTTGTAGGTATTTTAGGAACAACAGGGTGGTGCCATTTTCTTGAGACAGGATCATACATAGCTCCCGAGATGACATTTTCATGTGTGACTGTATAGAACCAAGGTTGTTGTGGCAGGAACTCAGCACATTGAAGTGTGAAACTGTTGGAATTTAGTAAGGAGTTCCAATTCTGGCAAACGGACCGGAAACGGAAGAATGTCGCAATAGGAAGTCTTGCAATGACAGCCTCATACAGGTCTTCTGGGAAGTCTTTCCAGATTTCTTCCATAGTTTGGTTTGAACCAGATATATCAGTTTCAGTTCGTGTTCGCTCCTTCTGTATTCTCCTTGAAGGTGTTTCCAACACCTTTGATTTCCTGGTCTTCATTATCAGATCATAACAATCACCTTCAGAAGTGTTATTTTCAATATTCAGAAAATACCATCTGCAAAGAAAATTCTGAAGAATAATTAAGAGACTTCCTAATTAGGTTGTTTCATACCGAGTTTGAAGGTGAGACAATAAGACATTAAAAGTGGAGATGAAAACAAAACCAACTAAAGATATTGCAGATAGCGGGGATAATCAGCTGTGAAATACACAACATCAAATCGCATTGTGATAACAAGATCCAGGCAGTCTTTGAGCGCTAATACTAGGTGATTCAGTAGTTGCATGGTTTGATGGGCATTCGGTGTTCATTTCACTGACTGCCCCATCTGTTTCCAGTGCATAATATCTGGATACATGTGATAGCCAGCAACTGGGCTTTTGTATACTTCGACGCCTATGGGTGACTTGTAAGGATTTTAATGGGAATATTGTGCAAAAGGAAAAGAAATAGGAGTGCCCAGGAGACTTGTAAACAGTCACAAATCTTCATGACTAATGCAGCCAATACAGACCTTGTTATTTGGCTGATTGGTTTATTCTGATATCCTCAACTAATAAAGCATATAGGCTTCTAATTACCCTGCTTCAATCACCAGGTCCTCCACCTCCCACCCCCCTAATCATGCACCTCATTTCAATGAATTTTACACTTACGTTTCACATATGTCTCAAAACTGTGTGATGCAGACATCCTTAAACACAAAGGAAATTCACTAGAAAGTACAGCATGCAAACTTCATGAAACAGCACAGATGAGCCCGCCCACCCGTAATATTTTACTGCAAAAGTACAGTTAAATGGCGGTATACAACCTAGACCTCAGCTGGAAGCCAATCTCCCAGCCCAATTTTAGATACCTCTCCTGACATTTGAAAAACATCTGACGTCTATATTTGACGGTTCTACACTAACTCAAGTGGGCAACAAACTTACATTACATTCCCATTTAACAGCAAAATTCAAATATATGTTGGTTATAAATGTCAAGTGAAAAGCGTAATTGAGAAACAAAAGCATTCTCAACTGCTTGCAAATCCGATAGCAGTTACGATAATTAACAATGCAACAACAGAAGCAGCATTCCTCAACTATTCATTCAAGTTTATTCATCATTTACCGGTACCTAATTCTTTCATGCATATTTTCGTACAGCATATTACAATTAGACATAAAATTTCTATAACTAATAATTCAAAATTATCATTATTTACAATATAAAAATTCATTAAAATCGAAACAAATTCGAATTAACAATCCATACGAATGTTAAATTAAAGTTAATGAGGTACAAAAATATAACCTGTCATCATGAAGTTGGGACGACATCGCCGGTGGTTGAGATTGAAAGAAATAGGACGGCGGTGGCGGTGGCGGAGTAAAGCCATGGAGATCTACGAGGTCTTGAACTTGATTAATAAGATGCCTAAACATGGCAAAAAAAAAAGCCCCAACTTAATTATTAATTCCTATAAAAATAAAAACACATTACATTTATTTACAATTTCTTTCTTCATCACACACTGACTCGCTCACTAACTAACTACTAATCTTCTCCATCATGTCTTATTGTTGTGTTGTTGTTATTCACACACAGCAAAAACATTATTACAGCTATTGAGATTATAATAAATAATAATTGAATTATTAAAAGTTTGTTTTATATAGATATTATGATATGATGATTATGATATGATATATATTAAAGATTTAAAAGAATAAAAAAAAGAGAGTTAGTGGATGACCACTGAAATAAAGAATCTAATTGGTTTTGCTTATTTGATGTGATATATTGTGATGTGATGATAATAAATAAAGTACTGTAGTTATATATATATATATATGACAGTGATTTCTCGATTTTTTTTGGTAATTTAACCACCCCCACCCCACAACTCACCTCACCTCACCACCTCCATCATTTTTTTGTTTCTAGATCCAAGATTTTGTTCCTAATCCTTTAATCACTGCTTACTTGTATCCAGGTATTCTTTCTCCATGTTTTTTGATTGCGAGTGTTTTGGTTGTACCAAAATTATTTTCAAAGTGAGGACTAGTGGTTGGAGCATCAGGTTTGGTTGTTGCATGCAAATTCATCCGGAATATTATCTTAATGTCATATCAGTTTTTATCATTTTATTTTAGTGTTATTTAAGAGATATTTTGTCTAATATATAAAACTTTTAAGAGATTGTTGTGTAATATATGCCATTTTTTTTTATATATTTTAATAAAATGATAATTGACTTTAAAATTGGGATTAACAAAACCTTATGATATGATACTTAGTTTTAAAAAATTGAAAAAAAATATAAATAAATTGGATGTTTGAAGCTTGAACGTTAGAAACTGGTTATTGTAACCTTCAAAAATAATAGATGTAGGAAATTGATATATCCTTACAAAAATAAAATCAAACTAATGATTTTTCTAACCACTTCATTACATGATAGTGTAATCCATTAATTCTATCTCTTAATTTTATCATTTGATTTTATCAAACGTTATGATCAAGTTGTTAAAAGGATTGTTAAAAAGATTATATAAAAAGATATATCATTTTTTTTATATATAACGGTTGTGTTTTGGAAGATGTTGTAGATATTGCCATGTTCCACATCACCATTTCACTCATTGATTTTGTTATGTTTTTTAAATTGTATTTATAATCCTGTGTAAACTTTAACTAGCATGATACTCGCGCAATGCGGCAACGGTGGTAATGACGGAGGCGGTGTGGTGGTGGCGGCGGTGGTTGGTAGTGGTGGTGGCGGCGTTGGTGGCGGCGGCGGTGTGGTTATTATTGTAAAGGTAATTGATGTAAAAGGGGTAGTGTAGTTATTTTAGGAGTTGAGGG
>JAOEHQ010035227.1:0-12846 GCA_025447715.1 Asclepias incarnata | reverse complement strand
AGGAGCCCTCACTCCTGATAGTCTTATGTTAGCATCGATTGAGCATCTAAACTGAGCATCTAACCGAAGCTACATCCGCACGCAAAAGGAATGTGGTTCTGGTTGAGGCTTTTTTTTCCTTATTAGTAGGCTAAATCTTTCGTAGGGAGGTAAGGATGGTGCCGAGGTCTTAATAGAAAGCGGTTGATAGTCATACCATTGATACCATGTCATCGCTACTTCATCAGTTAGAGGCTTAGAGCTCATAGTTTGACATTGATGAACCGATGGCGATGAGATGTGATGAGGAGGTGGGTGAGTCTTACGTTTTTTATATGTTTATGTATGTTTGTGGATGTGTGTCTAAACTAAAAGAAAAATAAAATAAAGTGACGAAAGAAGTGATGAGACCCCTTGGCAAGGATGTGTCGGTTGTGTGTCAGTAAGAAATTACTGACGTGACATTATACGATGAAGGAAGTGATGAACGAAGTGATCAGCACATTGAGAGAGGCCTAATGGTACTTATATTTTTATTTTTACAGATTTAAATTATTATAATAGTGTAATTATTTTGTTTCTCATTTTAATTAGTTATTATGATAAATATGTAATAATGGTATGTTTTACAGTTATACTATGAGTTGGAATACGGTGGTAAAAAAAAAATGTTGAAAAGATGTTCGATGGTAATAGAAGTCGTTACAACGTACCTTGTAGTATAATATATCTAATATTTTTGTTTATTTTAATTTTTAAATTAAAAAAAATAATCTTTTACTTTATTATTATAAGATAACAATTTAAGTGGTTATAATAAGTTGCAACGAATTAAATAAGAC
Source organism: Asclepias incarnata (assembly GCA_025447715.1). Lineage (NCBI taxonomy): Eukaryota > Viridiplantae > Streptophyta > Magnoliopsida > Gentianales > Apocynaceae > Asclepias > Asclepias incarnata. The sequence continues at coordinate 12,025 of JAOEHQ010035227.1, read as the reverse complement.
TACGTTGCATAAATGAGTAGTTAAATAATGTAAAAGATGTTACAAAATGTTGATAAACTATTGCTTTAGGTTTTTGTATAACACCCATTATATAAATAAAGATGCTTCATTTAAAGTTTAAACTCTTAATGCTAAAAAGACCTAAATGTTTTGTACAGATTGAACTATAAATTAGTGATGATCGATGTAATAATTAGCAGGAATATATGGAATTTGAATGACATAAACATATACTCCGTATTTTTGTTTAAACGAATAAGGCTTTTCTTTTCACATTATATGGATATTCGAAACTCGAAAGAGAAATGATAAGTATACAAATAATTTACAAACACAATTTTACAAACTGACATGACATATAAAATGGACCAATCATATTAAAATTTGTTTTCTCTTTCTTCTTTCTCTCTCTGATTTTCATTGGTGGAACATGAGTTTGTAAGAATTTGTTTGTATATAGTTTGTAACTCTAGCATCCCTCTATTCGAAAACAGTACTGTGTAGTGTTTTTCTTTTTTTTTTTTTAATGTAAATATACACAATCTAATTGAGCTATTTCCATGGTCATTTTTAAACCCTTCCTTGATCTTTCGAAAAAAATTACTTAAAACGTCGAACCTAACACATCCTATAGAAAAATATTAAAAGTTTGACTGTATAGCCAACATGGTTAAAACTTATACCTAACTTGCCCCCTTAATTACATAATAAACAAACATAGTCAACTTAAGTAGTGGCGGACCAAGGGGTGTTCCACATGTATTTGTCTCGTGTAATATAATTTTCATGGAAATTTAATGTACGTAATATATCCTTAAAGGGTGTTGTATCTAACATCCGAGGGTGTTGTATCTGACATCCGTGTGCAGTAAACAAACCGGCCTGCATACACATATATATAGGTATACCACGTACAACCTAAGAACATGTCCTCTTTCACCACCAAACTTGCTGCTTCAATTCATCCTCATTGATATCTCCGGCAGCCGGCAGCACAACGTACATAAACCATCCGAAACCAAGACTTTACGTTATATATTGTGTCTAATATCATGGGCTCAATAAACACGTACGATATAGAAAACAATGATGACATTATGAAACCCATACATCACATCACAAAACCAGAAAGCTCAACAACGTTGTTTCGGATTATAACAAATAATGTTCGTGAAGTTGTTTTCGGGACGAAACTTTGTGTTCTTTTACCAGTGATTCCGTTTGCTTTTGTAGCCAAATATTATGATTTCGGTAGTGTAAGTAGTCGTTTTAACTTTTAACGTACTGTGCAACTACTTATTTGTATTCCTATCAACTTATACTTTGAATATGTTTTATATAAACATATACTATGTTTTTTGTAGGCATGGATTTTTGCATTAAGTTTGGTAGGACTGACTCCACTTGCGGAGCGTGTGAGCTTTCTCACTGAGTAAGTTGTCATGAGATTTATGATTAGTATTGAAATCGAGCAAACTGCTCGGAAATGTATCGAACTTTACACGAATTGAACTAGTATTGTAGGTATTGGATTATAGAAGTTACTTTTAATGTAACAACCTTTTTTTTAAAATTTTGTTTACAAAAAGTAAATTATAACGCACCATGTAATAATTTATACATTTGTCCTTTTCGGGATTGAATCCACAGCCTCTTGGTTGATGGGTAACTCATATATCGCTAAGCTAAAAGCCCTTTTAATGCCCTTAGGCATATGTGTACTTTCACATATTCTCTTTGGGCAGGGCCGTGTGGGCCATTTAGTGTTGCTGGTTATCAACGTTTTGCAAAAGTTATGAAAATGGTAAAAGATGAATTTTTTTTTATTGAAGTAGTAGTTTTTCGGATTGATTTTGTCAAATAAGTTTTTGACCAAAAAAATTTATGAAACAAGTGAATCCGGGTACACGTACGATAAATCTGGAATTGTTAATTCCAGATTGGGTACACGTGGAATTAAACACTGTTCGGAAAAAAATATATATATAAATACTGAGTCCGGAATTAGTAGTTCCGGATTCAATCTACACACTACGAATCCGGAATTATTATTTCCGGACTGAAGACTATAGTACGCATCTGTCACATCAGGCGTAAATGAATTCAAGTATGCATTGAGGGGCCTGCGTAAATGAATTCAAGTATGCATTGTGGGGTCGGTTACACATGTAAGATTTTATGGGTCAATGTTAAATATACTAATGGGTGTTGCTATTTCCACCTTGTTTTTCCTAAATACATCCTTAATATATAATTAATAATGTATACTGTACAATTGTTCATTGTATAGAAAATGATGTATATAGGAAAAAAAGATGTGAAAATAGATACCCACTATACTAATTTATATATGTGTGTATGTCGGCTTGTACAGGGAATCATGTGTACACATATGAAGTTGGTGAATTGATATTTCAAATAGTAAACGCATTTGTCACATCAGGCGTACTATAGTCTTCAATCCGGAAATAATAATTCCGGATTCACTTGTTCCATAAATTTTTTGGTCAGAAACTTGTTTGACAAAGTCCAACCGAAAAACTACTACTTCAATAAAAAAAATTCGGTAAAAGATAGGAGATTAGTTTTGTATATTTGGTAGTCTACTATATACACTAACACCTCGATCGTGTCAAGTTGGATACATGCACGTCCAAATAGTTGCCAATTTAAAGTAGAAGTCTTTACCGTGTATAAGGTCCTGACATCGATCTGTTCTTATTTTTGTGCCAATTCGAAAGACAAATTGCCTACTTCACTGGACCTACAGGTATATTTCTTAATCAGTTTCATTTCTGTACTGCATTATTCTGCAACCTTTTTTCTATATTTTTGTGCTTCCATATGTTTACTCCAAATTAACAACTTAGATTGATGAGATTGGTTAAACAGTCAATGAATAATTAGGACATTTTATATTTGTGTAATGTCATCTCTATTGGATAGTATCAGAAGTTCGATGCTTCAACGACAGATGTTACAAATTTTATGAAACAGAACAAGGAACGAACTTATGAATTTGAATAGAATGATTACATATGCAGTGGGAGGTCTTCTTAATGCAACATGTGGTAATGCAACAGAGTTGATAATAGCATTATTTGCTCTGCATCAAAGGAAGATTCATGTAGTTAAATACTCGCTTTTGGGTTCCATTATTTCGAACCTTCTTCTTGTTCTTGGCTCATCTCTCTTCTGTGGAGGCATTGCCAATTTAGATAAAGAACAAAAATTTGACAAAGTAAGAGACATTATTCATTCCCCCAAACTCTCTTAATTAGTAAAAAAACGGGCTTATTTACTCATTTTTAATGATTAACAGAAGCAGGTGGATGCAAACTCTTTGTTGTTAGTATTGGGGTTGCTCTGCCAGATTCTTCCATTGCTGTTTAAATATGGCGGCATGAAGGAGTCTGAATTAGCTTCTGGTTCGGTTGTTGAAATGTCGAGGGCAAGCAGCATTGTGATGCTTCTTGCATATGCTGCATACTTATTCTTTCAGTTGAAATCTCATAGTCAAGTTTCTGAAATACAAGAGGTTCATCATATCTTTTGATTTATTATAATGAAATGTTCATAGTATAATAACTTAGAATGATTTAAATAATTAGGAGGAAGGCCGCAATGAGGAAGTTAAAGAAGAAATGGCAGTGATAGGATTTTGTAGTGCATTTGTATGGTTGGTCGCAATGACAGTGATCATAGCAATTTTGTCCGAGTATGTGGTGGACACCATTCAGGTATGTGATAGATATAATAATCTCGAATTACCAATTTTGACATTATGTACATTGCTAGCTTGTGGTGTACAAGTGAAAATCCATCAGCATCATGCAGCTTCATGCAATGCATCAGCTTCTGATTATAGCGTGTGAATTAGGTTGCATCAGATACTTGGGGAATTTCTGTGAGCTTTATTAGCATAATCTTGCTGCCGATTGTGGGAAATGCAGCAGAACATGCTGGTTCCATCATATTTGCCTTCAAGAACAAATTGGTATGACACAAATTATACCTCATTCAAGACGTCCTACAATGCATATGTCAGCTATAATCCTTTCTCTTGAATCTCATATGAGGCTTCTACTTGTGTCTTCAAAAATTTGTGCTGTGAATGGTGCAGGACATATCTTTGGGTGTAGCCATTGGCTCTGCAACTCAAGTATCGACATTTTTGGTAAGCCATATCATACCATAAGCTAGAGATGACAAGATGGGTGGATTGGGTACAGGTCAACATGGGTTGGGTTGAAAGGTTAGGAGGTCGAAATGGGCTATCTTGACCCACAAACACCACTTGTAAATTATATATAAGTTATTAATGCAATACTTGTGATAACGAAAACAGTTTTGTTCACCTTAATCCAAATCTTTGAATAATTATATGCATTAAACTAGACATTCTCACGTTGGGCGACTTTCAACCTGTACAGTCCATTTGGCATGTAATCCTTTTAAGCCAACTTTTGTTATTTCACATGTTTGAGATAAAACACAACTCAATCGCAAACAATTTGGTTGAACTTGCCACCTTAACTAAATTATATTGTAATACTCATTGAACATCATTGCATATTCGAAGTTCTCATGTTAAATTTTCAAGTGGGCGTTATATTGCAGGTTCCTTTGTGCGTTATCGTTGCTTGGATAATGGGAATCCCAATGAGTCTGGATTTTGGACTTCTTGAAACTGGCTGTCTTGCCTTTTCCATTCTCCTTACAGCCTTAACTCTACAGGTTTACCATTTACCCTATATGGCTATATATATTTATAGCATCTACTTATATCGAAAGATTTGCAAGAATTTTCTTTTTATTTACCTGATATTTGATTTGTACTTATAGATATACAGGACATGATCAAGTTTAATTAGTAAAAATAGCAAGGTCGCTTATGTTTAAAAAAATGACACGATGATGGTATCATGTTACATATTGACATAAACAAATCAAATAGTTATCGACGGCAAATAATTGCAAATCACCCTCACTCCTACACATGTTTTGGTCGTATTTGAAATAGAAATTCATACTATCAGTTATGGGTCTTTTCTACGTGGATAAAACTAAATTCGGGCTTTATCTCAATTTTAGTTAAATAAATGGTGATATGCAGGATGGAAGTTCACACTACTTGAAAGGACTAATTCTAGGCCTTGCCTATGTAGTAATTGGAGCATGTTTCTTTGTTCAATATGTTCCCTCCAGTAAGTGCTCTGTATAACTTTACTTGTTTTCAAGTTTCAATTAATGTTTTCGGTCCCAATTAAAAAGATGTTACTTTTTGTTGGATTCAGAATTTTAAAAGAAACTTGATGCTTTCAACTTGACATTTCCAACTGTGCATCTTAACTCTAAACTCAAATTTGTGAACAGACAAATCCAATGCCAATGACTTGGGTATTCAACTGTCCTATGAGAAACTCGGTATTTCATCCGCTTAAGTGTCTGCGTGATAGGATAGCCCTGATCTCCTGCATCAGTATCAGCGTTAAAAGTTGATGTGATCATTTGGGATTTGAAGGTGGCTTAAAGGTTTTCTTTTTTACTTTATGAAAATGAGGTTAGAAGACCTTGAAAAAGAGGGTGTTATAGCTTATAGGGGGTTTAAGCCCATTCTAGGAATTGTGTTTTTCTCACTTAGGATTCATTTTTTTTAACTAAATGGTAGATAGTATCAATTCATGGCCAGTTTTGAGATTTTAGTTGTTGGATTTCACCTTTTTTTTTCTTGTTGAAATCGATGTGGGTCATCCAAAACCTCCCTTCGGCAAGAAGACTCGTCTCTCTAGTTTTGAGACTTGAGCATTACGTACCATATCAATTGTTAGGTTGGGAAAAAACTTTGGTTCAAAGATTCTAAGGATATTTGATAAAAAGGAATTTGTATTTCCGACTTGTCATGTCGGGTTAACACAGGACATTCCAAAATTCTTTCTATTAAATTCCTTTAGGATCTTTGAACCAAACGATTCCTTAAGTTTTATTCTTTTGTCCAAGTGTTAGTCGTTAAGGTTTTACTGTTTTAGGACTTGATTGTTGTGTGGCTTTGTCTTTCTCAAGACCAACTATACAAACTTTTTTGTAGGCAAGTTTGAACTTGAAAGATTTCATTTTTTGTTCTCTCTATCTTTAATGTACTGAAGTATATTTTGCAGAGTTGATAATACACAATACATATATCTAAACATGAATTGTTGTTGATTATATTTACTTGCATTAGTTTATCCAACGATTTGGAATAAAAAAGTGAGGATCTTTGTGAGGCCGTGTAAAGAATCTGGTGTATTTCAAGAACTTGGAGTTTGCAACTACTTAAATTTCATATTAATGTAGGAAGAGAGTCACATGTTTTATTTACCCATTAATTAATATAAAGTTATTGTTTATTTATCCAAACTAGTTGGGTAACACCCTTTCTTGTAAGGGGGAGGGAGTGGCTTCAGTTAAGGCTTCGGCACCGATCGTGGTGATCGGTAACACCGTTGCCGGCTAATCGGTGAAGCCAAATGTAAAGCCAAATGTAAGAGAAGCAATCGGGGAAGAAAGCCGAGAAGAAAGAGAAAGAAAGAGAGGGTTCAGAGTGGAGGGACCCACTATAACGGTCGGATAAATACTTTTGGTGACCAATGCCACCAAATTGGTGAAATTTGGAAAGAATTGGGGAGTTTTGAATTGAAGCCAATAATGGTAGTAATAACGGTAGAACTAATCATAGAGAAGTCACTGTAATTTAAAATAATGATAAAAGTTTTATTATATAGTTAAATCTTAAATTAATTTATGACAAATATTAAAATTAAACTTTGTTTGTATAATAAACCAAAAGAACAACAAATTAAAATTCTGTATATAATAAATAAATCTAAAAAAGTTATATTGAGAAAACTAAAAGTCTAGAATATTTAAAATTAAATCTAAAATCATACGCCCTTTATATAGAAATCGATTATTAATACTTGTATATTTTTTTTAATACATCTAGAATATAAAAAAATACATTTAGATTGGTACAACTTTTTCATTTATTTATTTAGTAAAGATATAGTAAGTTTAATAAATATGTTCTACTAATTTTACTAATACATGGTATCTAAAAAATAGAATTTATTAACATAGATTAAAACGACACATGTCACTTAAATATTGTGCCAATGCTAGAATTTTTTTTTAGTATATTGGTAAAAATAACTTAGTCTTAAAAGGTAGTTATTAGTGGGAGGGAGTACCTGCTGCAACATAACCAAAAATCAGCAGACCACTTCCCTACAGTTTAAGTATCTACAAAATAAGCATAGATTGCCACTCAAGCCCAGAAAACCAGAATTTCAATCTACCCCCCAAAAAAAAGTGAACCGAGACTAAACACTAATACTAGTTACATAGATACAATGTTTAGATTTTAAGACTTTTTCTTCTTGCATGGAGTAGTTACTACTGTCTTTGCTTTTTTGTGCTTTAAACTCTTACCTTTTTTGCTAGAAAAATCATCGCCGGAATCATCATCATCATCATCGTTGTCACTTTCATCTCCAAACTTCTTGCTATTTTTTCTATCACAGAGGATGATTTTTCTTTCTTCCTTCTCTTGCGCCATCTCTGACTTCTCTTTTGGCCTCCAAATGAATAGCGACCTAAACAAGCACTATATCAGCTTTGTAAAATTTGGAAAATAAGTTCCACAACAGAAATTGACAAATTAAAGAGATCTTTTGGTTGAGGGGTCACCTCGGATATCATTGGGACCAAGTCACGTTGGTAATTCTTAAATAATTTTACTCGCATCTAACAATGCATGATTCTTTTTTTGGTTTCATAAGATTGTTTTTTTTTTGGTCATTTTATGTATAATAGCTACTTAAACAGTCGGGATTCGGTAAGGACTAAAAGAGCCGGTTTTCTGATTATTACAGTATATATACTTCAAACAGCAGAAGCACATTAAACTACTTCTGTGAAAGTGGAAGAATTATTTCTGAGAAAGTTGAAGAAATATATTCATTGATCTCAACTATAAAGTGAATACAAGCAAGGCATATATACAAGTAGGTTAACACAAACTATCAACTAATTACAAAATTAGTCCTCTAACCATATAACTATATACATATATACCAACAACTTCTTTTTGCAAAGTACAAGCACATTCAACTACTATCTCCTACAAAACGTTTTACTACATTTAATTATATGACCCTGTTTACTCAGTATCACATAATTACTTTCAAAATGCACATCCAATGACCCCTTAATGTTACTATGGAACCAATATAAAAATAAATATAGAAAGTAATATTTAAGAGTAGCCAAAGACCAAACCTTGAACTGCCAGAAGCCAAAACATCATCTCGCGGATGCAATTTGTTCACGGGACTGATTGTGGTTATGTTTGGGTCCATAACCTCAGCAACTAGTTGGCCCGTGCTGGTGTCTATAAAATCAATAGGATGCAAAGCAGCTCCATTATAGTTTTCACTTATATAACGCCCAACAACCACAAGGGACTCTGATGGATCCTGATAAAAGAGGTTCTTCAGTAAGTCTCCTTATTTCTGATGTGATCATGTGAATACTGAATTATCTAAATGAAGGTGCCAAGATGTGCGAATTGGGCAGGGTGGGTAACGGGTCATACAGGTTAGGGCTAGAACAAGTCATTTTTTAGTATGTGCTCAAACAGAACCGAGTCAGACAGGTAGACCCGCAAAAAATTTCTTTGTATGCACTAAAAATAGACTTTGAGCAACTTTCAACCTCACGGGCCCTTTCCACTTTTAGCTGAATTCTCTGATTTGAAGAGTTTTAGATAAGATACAATCCAAACGACTGATTTATAGGTAATTGGTTACAAATTACAATTATCACCTTCAATAGAGAAGGTTGATAATTATCTAGGATAAAAAAATAATCAATAGAAAGAAAGAAAATGAAGAATCACCTTTGGGTCCCACTCAGCTCGAAATGGAGTCAAATGTCGATTAAAATCATGGCTGTGCACAATTTCTCGGCTTGGTGTGTCCAAGTCGCCAAATATAGAGTCCCACACACGGATTCGGTTATCTATTGATGTGGTGACTATTTTGCTTCCACTTAGAGGAGAAAAATAAGCAGAGTTAACCACCCGTTTGTGTGGAAGCCCGTGAAGACAAGATTCGGCTTCTAAGCGGCGCATATCCCATATACGAGCCTATGATTCATAATCAATATACGAATAAAAAACAAATAGTTGAAGTGACGATAATATAACAAAAAGCAGGCAAAAAAGGGATAAGAAAGTTTACAAAGTGATCATTTCCACAACTCAAAAGAAGATCTGGCTGAACAGGGTTGCAGTGTAGTCCCACAACTTTCGTTCCTTTCTTATGGATCAGAACTGAATCTCCTTTTTTAGAATTGGATCTTACATCCACCCTGTATGTAATATAAAATGTACATGCGTTAAACAGTCAAATTATAATATCATCAGCTTTAGTGATCACTTCAAAGGAAAAAGCAAAACATACAAGTGTAAGAATCCAGAGCTATCCGCAACTAACAAGACACCTTTCTCTGCATTCAGCTCCATACCATATAGCATTCTCCAATTTTTAGGCCCCTATGTACACCATCAAACATTAATAAAGAAAACAAGATAATGCAGTTTAATGAAAAATGACATCAAAACTCTCAAAATAATAAAAGATGTACCTGCCACCCGCCAGGATTTAGGTCCATCAAAGACGTTGACAAACCAGTCTCCAAGTCTGTAGAACTGACGGTTCCATCTGAAGATGCTGTATAAACTGTTCCATCATTTGCTGGACTGAACCTGCATGTTAATCAAATTAAGCAGTCTATAGGCAATGTAGCAACAAATTTCCCAAAAACGAACTTCACAACTCGGATTTTGAACAATCATCACCTGATCATCGGTTTAAATAGATCGGGTTGCAGAAATAATGTTTGGATGTGTTTCTGTTGCTTAAATTTGTCATGTTCAGAAAATCACATGTTTCGGTATTTGACAAAGTTTGATTCTTTAACAAATTAAGAAATAAAATAACCAAAAATGACATCTTTCTCATATAAATGAGAGACATTTTGTCAAACAATAGTAAAAATCTTTTAAGTTAGGTTAACAGAAGATGTAAATAAAAAAACTCTATTTCCCCACGGATACTAAATTTAGTTGCAGCTTTTGAGAAACTAAATATTTGACCACTATAAATCTTGTTTATCCATATGTTAAAACTAATTATTGCGATAATCACTTCCAAACTCTATCTAGGTACGAAGTAACAACTTACTTCATATTGTTGAGTAGGCAGTCATGTATGTTCCCGTATACAGTCTTCTCATACACCTTGCCAAAATCCCACACTCCTAGTTGTCCTTTCTATAACGAGAAGAAAACGTATAAATAAGAATAAAAACAATAAATTTATAACAAAATTGGTCTCATAACAACTTAAAAGCAAGCTAGCTAACCTTATCTCCCGACAAGAGAATATTGTTATTAGTCGGATGAAACTCCAAACACGTAACTCGTCTACTATGGTATCTAATCACTGCACAATTCACTTCATCCGGGATCACAAATTCTGGTTTTATCTATCGTGCACCATTTACCAAACACATAAAAACTAAGAGTAAATCAAAACCGTAGTCTTTAATTAACTGAAACAATTTGAAGATGAAATAACCAAAAAAGCTTACAGAAGGAACTCTATGTCGCATTTGGCGTTCAAATACATAATCAAAAGGGTTATTTGTTCGTTTACGAGAAGCTGGAATAACCCCAAACTCCATAGCCGCTCGATGAGGACAATTAACCGTTGTGTGACCTTCAGCATTCAAAAACACAATCTTAACTTGACAATCTATTCTAATTCATAACATTTCTTAATTTCCAAACAATCAACTAACACGTAAACCAAAACAAACACGCAAAATACCGGGCAATTTGCACAGAAAACAAGGTTTCATTGGACAATCAATGTAATTAGCTCCTTGAAACCCCGCTTGATGTCCGGTTCTCTTACAAACCTATAAAAACACACATCACATTAATACACATTAATCGGTATAATAAAACTTTAATTTAAATTGCTAATATAAACAACGAACTTTCAAAACATTCATTTCATGTAACGAAACACGTAAAACGTTACCTTTATAAGTAAATAATGACCTCCTATGGTAAAATGTGACGTGGCAATTTTAAAGTAAAGTTTCATTATATTTTGGCGTCAATAAGTCATTTAAATATACATATAAAACAATATATTATAATAACCCTAATTTAAGAAAATAGCTAGGGTTTAATTAATGATTAATTACCTTACAGACTTTTTTAAGACTAATAGTAATTGGTGCTTTCCCTTTCACATTGGCTGAAACGACATCGTTTTGTACTTCATCTTCTTCATCAACAGCGTCATCATCAGATTCAACGACGTCGTTTTCAATTTCTAAATCATCTTCTTCTTCGTCGCCGGAACTTTCGTCAGTGTCTGTGTCTCTCTCAATAACTACCTCCGGAAACGACGTCGTTCGTCTTGCTCGTGCCGCCATTTTTTTATTGATCAGTTATTATGTATATAAATACAGATTTTTATACGTATAGATGATTGAGTGCGTGTGTGTGAGAAATGGAGATAGAGGTAGAGGGAAAGGGAACTGAAGAGGGGATAGTGAACCGACTGTCAATTGATGTTACGAAAATACCCTTGGATTTATAAGGTTGGGTTTTTCAATGTAAGGATAATATGGACATTTGGATAGATAGAAAGTGGCGGGAGATGACGTGGACTGTTATTGGCCTTTCTTGCGTGGTGGTAGTTCCGACGTGTCGACGTGAGTGCTAAATGAATGTAGGCTTAAATAAAGACCCAAAGCCTATGAGCAACGATTGGTCCAAACTTAAATCCACAATGGTATTGAGTTTGTTTGTAATTATCAGGGTGGAGGGAGTGGGGGGCGGGTTGGGATATCGAGTTCGCGAGTTAGGGTGGAACACCGCCGTCGCATGGGCGAGCTGGGGGCG
>JAOEHQ010035216.1:0-12848 GCA_025447715.1 Asclepias incarnata | reverse complement strand
AGGTGCACAAAAAAACCGGTTAACCGAACCGACCCGCTTTGTAACCGATAACCGAAACCGGTTAATAACCGATACAGGAGAAACCGGTTATAGGTTATCATTAACCGTCGGTTCCTAATCGATTATGGATTTTATAGCTCAAACCGGTTATTAACCGGTTAACCGGTAACCGGTTATTTTACAAAAACCATAACCGGTTAACCGGTTATATATATATACATTATAAACTCCAGTTCCCAATAATATATACTCTATGATGTATATCCATCAGTTTATATATAATATACACTAATAACCCTATATATGTCAACATATCAGCAAACAAAGTAATACACAAACCGTATCATCATCCACAAGTAACCTGTCAATGAATCCGGTGCCTTTCTTTTAAACTCGACACCACCGAATCGCCGATCTGAAGCCTAGTAATAAGATAACCTCCAATTCCTTTGAAGATCCGAGTTTGAAAGTGAAGCCGATTCATCGCCTATCCGGGGTTTGGTTGATAAAGAAGTGAAGCCGGTGAAGTGAAGGAATGGATTGATAGATTTTGATCGGAGATGGTGACGATGCTTTCTTTCTTTTCCTTTCTGTGAAAATTGCAAATCTGACGGGATGGATAGATGGTAAGGTATCCGATATATATAAGTTCATTGAAATGCATTTGCTTTTGGCAAAAGCTAAAAAGCAAAAACTAAATTAAAGCAAAGTTTAGATAAGAATCAAATGGTGGACCTTTTGTTTCTGCTTTTTCTTCTTTAATTTTGCCGGTTAACCGTTTTTCGGTTAACCAACCGGTTAACCGGTTGGTTATAACCGAAACCGGTTACAATGGTTAGCCCTCTTCACAACAATAACCGGTTATTAACCGGTGGCAGGTTAACCGGTTACGGTTATTTTTTTCCATCAAAATAACCGGTTTCGGTTATTACTGTTAAAACCCGAACCCGTTAACCCATTGTTGCACCTCTAATTGGGGTGTCCGTATGAACATCGTGAATTGTGACTACACTGTGCCGTTTATGAGATAATTTATATATGGGGATATCATCCGTACAGTCAGGGGCGGTATCAAAGAGGGGGGTGGGGGGTGGGAGGCAATGTCCCCCTCGAAATTTATTTTTAAATTTTTCTATGGGTTTTTAAAATTTTGCCCCCTCCGGATAATTTTTCAAGAGAAATGCTAGTTTGACAAACTAATTACAAACAAAAGTTTACAAACAAATTTTCCACCATTAAAATCAAGTCATTTTTTCTCTTTCTTCTTTCTCTTTCTTTGTTGATTGGTCCACATCACATGACACGTGTGTTTGTAAACTTTTATTTGTAATTAGTTTGTAAATCTAGCATTCCTCTTTTTTCAATGGATTTTTAAATTTTGCCCCCTTGGAATTTTTTCCTGGTACCGCTACTACATACTGTAACATTACGCAATCTTATGTACTGTTACTCTTACATACCGGGGATTTAATATGTACATTTAATAAACTTTAAAGGGACAAAATTTTTCTTAACAAATCTACACTACTTATGGTTTCCCTTTATATATTAGTATATTTAGGCATCATGATGCATGCGAATATCACACATTCACATGCCAAAATATATAGTATATTATATTTATTATATATATACAAATACAAATCATTTCACATAAATTGATAAAATACTGCTGTAAGAAACAACATCTTGAATAATGATAAGCAAATATAATATTATAATATTATTCAATATTTCAATTATTATAATTATTAATTAGTAGGAAAACAAAAGCAAAGTCTTGGTTTGAGTTGAGTTGAGTTGATCAAAAATCAAGTTTTCTTTAATTCATTTCTTCCACTAATCAAGATTCCGGTGAGCCAACTTAATTTCATAAAGGTGACGCTTTCATTTTATCTATATATATATATTTCTATTTCTTTTTTTCTGTGATATATATACACGTTAAAATAATTAAAGATTGATATTTAATTACTTCTTAAAGATTTGGAAGTTTTATAAATTAATTTTGACTACTTGTAGATCCAAGTTTACGATGGCATTAGACCATTAGGAATGGGGGGCTTTCCTTTTGGGCATCCCATACATTTCAAAGCAAAGGAGCGTTTTATTTAGGAAGTTCCATGCATTTTTTTTGCCCCAAGAAAGCCCTTAGGATGGTGTAGAGGGCTTTCTAGGGGCTTTCCATGCATTTTTGAGGCTTTCTTTTGGGAGGGGAAGCCCCCACTCCCATTAGTCTTAGTACCCGAAAAGACTAGTACTGTTGAATCAACCGATAAAAGGTAGTACATGATCACTAAATTAATTGCAATTACTTGTCTAATTAATATATTTGTGATTTGCGAATTAATTAAAGATTTTTAAATCATCTCATAGCTAGCTAGCTTGATTCTCTTATTGTTTTGAGTTCAGAGTTGCAGTTGTCACCGGAGGAAACAAAGGGATTGGGCTGGAGATATGTCGTCAGCTGGCTTCAAAAGACATCATATATAGTCATTCTAACTGCTAGAAATGAGAGTCGGGCCATGGAAGCTATCGAAAACCTCAAAGTTTCCGGACTCGTGGATGTTGTTTTTCATCAACTTGATATTAAAGATTCGAAGAGTATTGCTAGATTGGCTGAATTTGTCGAAGCTCATTACCAGAAACTCGATATCTTGGTTAGTGAAATTCGTTAATTAGCCATATAGTAATTTGCTAAACAAGTACGTTATTAACAACTTAATTAACAAACACGCTTCTGGATGGCCGGGTTATGGGTCATTTACACATTTTAGTATAAACAAACTCGATATATATGATGAAGACGTACTTATCATGTACACATTTTAGTATAGCATGTCAACCTATATCTTGTTATCTTGTTTATGATAACTATGATTATGATTGGTAGCTAACTATATGCCCAACAAATAATACGAAATTAAAAAAATATATATCACACAGTTTAAAAGTATTGATGATGTGCCTATCCGTCACTACGTATTCGGATAAGCCAAATGTCAAGTGATGATCACTTGGGAACCAACACCACTATATCTTCAAACTAGTTATCCAGCCTGCCTTGGAGGATGAACCGGCTGATGGGACTTGAGAGCGAATTCAGCCAAGGTTCCTTGGAGGAAGAACCGGCCAATGGGCCTTGAGAATGGATTCGACCTAGGTGCCTTAGAGAGGAAGAACCGGCCAATGGGACTTGAGAGTGAATTCGGCCAAGGTGCCTTGGAGGAAGAACCGGCAGATTCGGCCAAGGTATCTTGGAGTAAGAACCGGCCAATGGGCCTTGAGAGTGAATTCGGCCAAGGTGCCTTGGAGTAAGAACCGGCCTAGCTTGGGGACACAACCGGTCTTGAGAGCCTTGAAGACACAACTAGCCTTGAATACATGTGAATGTATTCT
Organism: Asclepias incarnata; assembly: GCA_025447715.1. Classification (NCBI taxonomy): domain Eukaryota; kingdom Viridiplantae; phylum Streptophyta; class Magnoliopsida; order Gentianales; family Apocynaceae; genus Asclepias; species Asclepias incarnata. The sequence continues at coordinate 9,449 of JAOEHQ010035216.1, read as the reverse complement.
ATAACCTGAGTTTTAATATATTTTCAGCTTCTTTTTTTTCATCTCATTTGAACTTTTGTCAATTTTCTAGTGTTTATGAAACTAAATGTGTGAATAAGTAATTGTGTAGTTTTAACAATTTTGGATTATTTTTGTAGTTCTCATTTGATCCTAACCCGTAATTGATAAATACTAAAATTACATCAACAAAGACATGATAGGGTTGAAATCTTCGCAAATTGTTAGCCTTTAAAGCTTATAATTTGGTAGACCTTGATATCAGCTCAAAAAAAGAAAAAGAAAAAAAAAGAAGTTGAAAATTTGTGAGATTTATAAAAACGAACCTCTTATTTTAGTTAATGTTGGATCATTTATCATGTTTAAAGCATATTTGATTAATCCATATGACCAACATTAGAATTTCAGCTCGAAAGAATTATAACCCTAATTAAACTATCATTAATTACCTTAAACATCTAGTTTCTGAATATTAAATTAATTTGTCCAGGTGAATAATGCAGCAGAAAATGGGATAATAGTACAACATGATGAATTTAGAGCCTTCAAGGATGGAGCAGGATATGTAAGTACATACACCTTGTTTTAAAACATTAATTTGCTCTGTAATTTATGCAGTATTAATTAGTATGGAACCAACTAACTTAGGTGGGTTGGCCAGGGGTATTTAATTAATCCACTATGTGGGCCCCGGGGGTGAGTTTACCCAAGGTCTCAGGTTCGAGTCTTGGGGTTCTCATCTCAAAGGAATTTTCCATAAGGAGGGGTTGGAGGTCCTGCAAATCGCAGGTCAAAATTGCCTCCAACACGTCTGAATCGAAATACACTTTACAAAAAAAATTAATTAGTATGGAACAAATATACTATATATTATGTAGATTTTGATTCATATAACTAGACTATATATATTGCACAGCTGACAACTTTACTGAAAGAAACATGGTATTGTGTATGATTATATGTCTGGAGCATATATGTGTATGATGAAAATGTACATCTGTTTGCTGGGATTATAGAACCTTATAATTTGGGAGAAGAGTGTATCAAGACGAATTACTATGGAACTAAAGCAGTAACAGAGGCCTTTCTCCCTCTTCTCCAACTCTCTAAATCACCAAGAGTCATGAATGTTTCTTCGAATTATGGAGAGCTATTCGTAAGTACTTCACCCTCACTAAGAAGTTTATATATATATAAAGTTAAACATCTTTAGAAAGAACGAAAAACTATCTTTTCATGCATCTTGCTGTTAATTATATAGTGGATCCGCAATGAGAAGGTGAAAGCGGAGTTCCTAGATATCGACAACCTTACTGAAGAACGGATTGATGGGATCATCCAATGGTATTTGAGGGACTTTAAGGCCAACAAGTTGTCAGAGAATGGCTGGCCTCTAACATGCACTGCTTATAAGATTGCAAAGGCGGCCGTTAATGCTTATATAAGGCTTTTGGCAAGAAAGTATCCTAAAATTCTAGTCAATTGTGTCTATCCAGGTTATGTCAAAACCGATATCACGTCTCACACGGGACACTTGACTCCAGAACAAGGTGCTAAAGCTCCTGTAATGGTTGCTTTGTTGCCCGACAATGGTCCTTCTGGTGTCTACTTCAATCAAATGCAAATATCCTCATTTTGATCAATGTTGCTATATATTACATGAGGGGTGATGCATGACTCGATGTTTACTTTGAATAAATCCAAAGTTCGTATAGGTGAATGGATTTTAAATCAATATTTTACTTGATTATGAAATTTTAGTTTAAAGAATAAGAAAACATTATGTTATAAATCTCCTGGTTTTTGAATGCATTTCCTGTAAACTTCTTCATTGATATACTCCTATATATTTTACAAAAGTTCTTTTTGAATACTAACGGTCTAAAGGACGATATGATTTTGATATTGACAGCTTTAAGAGAGCTGTTACTAATACATTATTATATGTATAAAAAGTTGTATCTTATATATAAAATATTGTCTCCTTAATTTCTTAACAATAAAATACAACTTTATGCAGACGATTACTTGTTACTGACCGCCCTAAGGGCTGTAGCAATTGACTTCTAAAGAAACTCAAAGCAATCGACTTAAATCATACAAGGATTCATGGGATTCAATCCGATTTTGAATAATTTTTTTCATATCAAAATGAGAAGTGTTCCATCATCCGAAAGTATTGACCCGACGGCCCTCCATCAGGGATCAAAGCTAGTTTCACAGGTCCTCTAGCACCTTCTTCAGCAGTCAGAGGTCCCTTAACAAAGGTCATGCCAGTCACCACAAGACCAGGAGTAACTGCATTTGCACAAATGGAAGGAAACTTTCTGGCAATGATCCTCGGAGGCATTATGAGCGGCTTTAGAGACAATATAGCCTGAAAGATTACTAGTCCACCCTTAACATCATGTAACATACCGATCGTCTTTGTTCCCCAAAAAAAAAAAAGAACAGTACTTCTCTAGCTTCACTTGGATAACATTGGACTCGTAATCTTGTTTAAAGTTTAAACTAAAACGAGAGTTGTATATCACCAATTTGTTGACTCAATATTTACTAAAAACTATCACCGATTTGCCAAATAAAAAACATGGGTTCTTATAGATTGTTGCAACTACCCAAAAAAGTATGAAATGAATCAAACCATTTATGTCAGCTACCCAAAATTGGTCATACACAAGATTTATCATTATAACCTCTCCCTATACTCTGTTACTATGCCAAATTTACACAAACTCATCAAAAGATCAAGAAAGCAAGATCTCTAATCCAATGCTAAAAAAGATGGTCGATCAGCAGAATTTACTATATGTGATCTGATATCCTAATTGGGTCACGATGAAAGCACGAGCTCGGCCCATGCTAACGACGAAGCCTTGAGCTCTGATGATCCGGTGGTGTCGAGTTTGCTTTCCAACATTGAACACAAATCTTGCATGGTTATGGTATCTTTAGGCCTTATTTGAATGCAAATTGTGACAACCTCGCGTATTGCTTCAAGATCTTCATCTCTAAAATGTTTCAATGCAGGATCTACAACCGAAGCTATCTTGTCAGGCTCTTCAAGATAATCTATAGCCTGATCATATCAAGAAAATTACCTATCAGTTCATTAAATCAAAAAATAAAATCTCAAAGGCCAATACTGTAAAAGAGAATATTCCCTCACTATTAGAGATGGCAATTTTGACGCATTTACTGGGTTGATTTGGGTTATGGTTCGTCTAGATCAGATAAAATTAAGGGTCAAATGGGTCGAATGCATTAAAAGTGACCCAACGTATAATTTGAATTCAAAAAACCTCAAATCATTCTATTCAAAAATAAATAAAGTACTATTGAAATAACATAATGGCTGTAATTATATTTGGCAAAAAACTTGCCCAGCCCATTTTGACCTATTACTCACTAATATGATCTTACCCAGTCTACAAGAAATCCCTTGTCTTTGCAGATTGGAGGCCGTCCACTGATGATTTCCAACAAAAGAACACCAAACGCATAGATGTTGCCCTGGATATCCAAATGGCATGATGGTAATGAACTCGGTTGAACACACACAGCACCTTCGTTGCTAATAGAAGTAGAGCTGTTCTCTGATCGACTAAGAATAGTTTTCCAACTTTCAAAATCAACTAGCTACATAAACCAAGTATATGAAATTGATTAACATAGTTAACTACCATTGCAGAATTTTAGTGAAAGGAAGTGGTTAAAGGTGATACCTTTGGTGAGAAATCATCTGTAAGGTACACCGCACTAGAGTTTAACTCAGATATTGTAAATGGCGGCTCAATTTCAGTATGCATATATTTCAGACCTTTTGCAATTCCGATAACAATCATCATTCTTCGTGTCCAACTTAACTGACACCCTTCTTCGTCTACAATAGAACAATAAACATTCAAAAGTATTTCTTTATAACAAACTCTAAACCATGAAGTAAGAGGTGGCAAGGTGAATTGGTAGGGTGGATTGGGTAATAGCCTAATAGGGCAAATGAGTGGGGTCGAAATCGGTCATTTTACTACTGGTAAAATGGGTTGCGGTTGGGTTGTGCCACACATTTTGCCCGTATTTTTAGTTCCCTTTTTTTCTAAATAATTAATGCATCAACTACGATTACATAGAAATAATACTACAATAATTATCCAAATCATTGGATATTATGATTCAGGAGGTTAGGTGCACTAGAAATAGAGTTTGGATGAATTTTAAGACTTACAATGAAGGTGCTCAGACAATGTCCCATTTGATGCATACTCAAAGACTAACATCCTTGTAAATGGAATCCCTTCAATACAATATCCCAGCAATTTCCCTGTGTTTTCATGATTTAGCCTTGCCAAATCCGCAACCTGATCAATACAAAACAAAAGTTGAGTTAAAAGACAGAATTCTTAAAATAAAACCTATAAAATAATACCTTTAAGATTTTACAGCTTCACATTACCTCCTTTTGAAAATGTAACTCAAGATGGCTCGTCCAGTGTTCTTCCTGGTTGCAAAGGGTAATGACAGCAATTTCAGGCCCACCTTTCATGTTACCTTTGTAAATTACACTATCTGATGACGACCCAATAATATTGCTAAAACCTTCACAAGCAACTTCAAGTTCTTGTCGACTGTATCTTGTCACATCCTTTAGCATGCCAGTATCTGCATACCCACGAGAAGATAAAATAAAACAAAAATTGTATACAAACATCATACAATTAATTTCTTGATAAAGAAAGGAGTTTCCTCACCGATAATGATCTCCATATGCTCTTTTTCAGTTGTGGATTTCTTCCATGGAATGATAATCAGTTGTTTGCCTTTATATCTTTGAGCGGCTGTGAAAAGGGCTATAAGGAAGAACGAGCCCACCATCACTCCAGTCACTACTTCTAAAGAAGTAATCCATGCAGGTTTTGAAGAATGATGGGCCTTTAGTTTATCTTCAGCGGGACGGCTCTTAACATCTCCCGTAACAAGGGGTTTATTAGCTGGTGCAGCTTCACCTACATTCAGAAAAATGACCTGTATTAATTTCGAGTGTCACCTCTTTGTATCACATCGCATTAAATCCGTCTGTTCACTGCTAATACATACCGCATTGTTCAGGAGCCCGTGGTGTGATATCTTTGTACTTTATGCAGTTTCCCTGAAAGCTGGTGCTGTAAAAGAAGAACGAAGAAAACTAGAGCATGAACACAGAATTACATATGGCAATTTCAACCCATTTACTTGTGATCGGATTGATTCAATTTGTAGTCTATCCTATCTACCAACTGATTAAAAAGGTAAATACAAAAAAGCTTAAAAGCAATGTGTTGGCAGTCTCCAAAATGTAATTCAATGAATAGAAACTATATAATCATTCAACTCAAATAATTATACTACTATGGAAATAATACATCATAATTTATTATTCTTAAAAAGATTAAGAAAAAATTGTTTCAAGACAACCCAGTAAATCCCGGCCGTTTTTGACCGAACCAAATAACTACAAGTTTTGACCCCAAATAGGTCAAAACAGGAAAATGTAAAAAACAGCTTAGAAGGAAGTGTATCTCCCAAAAGGTGTAGATTGGCAGGGACACCCTTGACCATGGGTTCCTTTTTGGCACCAGCCATTGTCCACACTCCACCCCACAAAGAATAGCTCCAAAAGGAAGTGTATCAAATGGGTCGAACTAGTCAACAGGTCAAGATTTCGCTTAAAGTATATTTTTAATCCGTAAAACCTATTGAATCATTTTACTCAAAAAGAACATATTACAACTAACATATTACAGTATAACTTTTGTAAAAGATATAAAAGAATCTAAAAAAGGTGTTACGGGTCAACAATAAACAACTCCCCTTTTCCCACGTTGCCACTTATACACACAATTTATACACTGAAAATATGAAGAAGAAAGAAAGGTACCTCGGAAGATATTCCAAGCATTTAGGTATACTCCCTACTAGGTAGTTGAAAGAAAAATCCGCAACTTTTAAAGGAGATGCACGACAAAAACCTAACACATTCACATTTGAGGCATACCTGGATCAACAAAATAAAAATATTAAAACATGTGTAAGTAGTTACAATGACATCTTCCAACATATCCATATAAATAAACCACTGAAAAAGTCTTTAACTTACATTCCTTTCATAGTACTAGCCAAATCTGTAACATTAGCACCCGGAACCGGTCCTTGCAGTTTATTTCTATCCAACCGGAGTTCTTGAAGGTACTTAAGATTCCCAAGCTCTGAAGGCAATTTCCCAGTCAATGCATTCGATTGTAGGTTTCTAACAAGTATAAATTAGCTTCAGACTTAAGACAAACATGTTGTTCACTTCATTAGAATATAAAGTCCGATCATCAAAATAGACTTACATCCTAACAATGCTAGGAAGATCTCCAAGTTCATGTGGTATCGGTCCAGATAACTGGTTCTTCCCCAAATCTAAGATTTTCAGGTGCTTTAGTAGTCCAAGTTCTTTAGGTATTGAGCCCATGAGATTGTTCTCATGTAAAATCCTGCAAGTATGACCATTTTGTCATAGGAAGCTTATTAGTTTAAACATGTTCTTAAAGGTGAGTTAAAATGCTGAGTACAAACGTACAGTTCGTGCAAGGATGTTAGCTGAGACAATTCTTCGGCTATGAATCCCTTTATGGAACAGCCAGAAATGTTACTGCACGCACAAGAATATTTTGAAAAAACCAAATCACTTACTTTTGTGGTGAAAAAAACTATAAAACAACTTTTTGAGTCATAAGTCCTGCACAAGGATGAACATTTTACAGCAACCCTACACATATTGATCAATATAAAAAAAATACACAAATATGAATTGGAAAGAAGAAAAACAATGCCTTACATTTTTCTAACATGATCATCAGAGCAAAATATACCAAACCAATTACAAGGATTTGAATCTAGGGCATTCCAATTTGATAGAACCAATAACGGGTCATCAAATATACCTTCTTTGAACAGTGTAAGAGCATGAACTGCAAAAAATATATAATCAATAAATAAATGTCATTTATTGATGGATTTCTTGCTAAATCCTACAAATATCAAAATCTTTCACCAAAACAAAATTAAAAAAAAAAAACACATTGTTCGTAATATTAACGGAAATAGTTTTCCCTGTTCAGGTCATCCGGAAAGGTCCAAGTCTTTTGACTTAGATTACGCGCAGCCTAACCAGGTATTATGTGGCCATTTCCGAAACATTCCCTTGCCACCCCCAAGATGATACCTAGGAGGTTCAAACCCGAGACCTCTTGGAGGGCATCAAGATGCCTAAACACTGGGGGGTTACATTACTCATAATATCTCCAATCAATATTAGAAATAACTTCTACAAACATTCATAATCTATAAAATAAAAAATTAATGCATACCTTCTTTTGGCAGAGCAGCACTACTAGAATCAAGAAACAGTCCAAAAGTAACACATAAAAATTGAAATAAAATCAATCTTTTCATTTTCTCTTCTTTAAAACATCAAATAAGCAATCCCCAACAAAACCCAGAAAAATCCAAAGAAATTAATCTTGAAAGTAATAATCTTTCATACAAAATACAAAACAATCAAGAACAAAAAAGCTTAAAATTTTCAAAACAGCAACTCACTTAATCACATCAGTAAAAACGTGTAAAAAGGTGGTTAAAAAGTGGGATTAAAAAGATTAAAGCAACACCCACTTGAATAAAACTTGAAGTTTAAGAGAGATTTGGTAGTAATAATGGTTTCTAGAAAAAAGGTGTCTACACAGATGAATTTTGTAAAGTTGGAATGTTTGATTTCTGTTATTTATTTCATGATTAAAAAATTAAATGATTGGCGGTTTTTTAGAAATTTTTAATTTTAAAACCTATTATTAAATGTTATACTGTAATTGTCTTTTAAATTTTGCATTTCTACAGCTGGACTTTATCAAAATCATTAGGTTTATAAATTAATGTATCATGGTAAATATTTAGATAAGGTACTAATCATTTTCATGATCTGTTTTCCAAATTAGTAGATATAACTTTTTTTTAATTTTGTAAATTATTGAAAAAGATTGTTACATAATGAACACAAAAATATATTAGTACTAGCTTATTATTCGCATAAAACGTGAGATTTGTATATTATTTTTTAAGATAGAGGATATTTTAAAATATGAAAACTGTTAATATTATTCCATGCATTTTAAAAAAAGTTTAGTTATAAATTACATGTTAAAAATTTTAATTTTAAAAAAAGTTATATTTTAAGACCACAAATTAACAATTATTTAAAAATTCTGTACAAATGGTGGCAACTATCAACTTGGTAGTTGTTTGGGATGCAATAAAAGTTTAGTTGATCGTTCAAAAAAAACATTTATTTAAATATTACAAACTTTCAAACCACTATTATATATATTATCATGTTCATTGTAAAGGAAGAATGTGAATCAAATAATGTTTTTAGCCGTAAAACTTAAATATATACATGAAGCACATGTATTTCAATAAGTGTATCTCACTATTAGTTATGAAATATTAAATAAATATCTTTCTTAGTATTAAGTTATAACTACATAACTTTTACACATGTTCACCATTAGTTATAAAAATCATTTTATCTATTATTTAGTATGTATTTTTGTACTTGTGTCAAACTTTAATTGCATAATCTTTTTAACGTGCAGGTAAAGAGCCTAATAAATTAATATTTAAAAACAAAACATTTTTTAATTAATTTTCATACACAATAAAGATAAAACTACTTCAATATATTGTCTAATGACAATTTATAAATTATTTTTACAGTGCAAAAAATTACAAAAACTTCAATCCAAAATAAGATAAATTTGGAAAATATATTTTAATGATAAAAAATGAACAAAGATAGTATTTAATATAATTACCAGAATAATTATAGGTATGTATTTGATAATGAACAAAAAAAAGATTTTTCATATACTTTTTCTTTTAGGTATGGAGTTTATAATTGACAGAAATAAGTATTACATACCTCGTTTTTTTAGTGGGTCTAAAAATAACGTGAATACGGGTACAATTTATATCATAATTTAGCATTTAACATTTAGATTTAAAAATAAAAATATGGATCTAAAAGAACTAATTATTAATTTTCCTATGGTTTTTTTTATATTAAATACTAATCTGAAAGAGATCTCACATTAAATTAGATATTTATGAAATGAGCGCTATGAGTTGGTCATTTACTAAATTTAATTATATGACATTAATAATACACACTTATTTATATTTATTTATGTATAATGTTTAAAAAATTTGTTTATTTTATATAATATTAAGAGGACCAAAATTGTTATTGACAAATACCTTAGTTAATGATGATGTCATCTAAATAATCTAAAAGTAAAAAAAGTAAAGATGAAATTTAATCAATGATCCATATTTCTCTATTATAGTATTAAAGGTTTTGTTTTATTAAGAGATAC